>JAVLUZ010000723.1:182568-274509 GCA_036768485.1 Mermis nigrescens
AAAGCGCCAATTGACGTTTGTGCCTTTAAACTCAATGTTCTGGACACATTGCGCCAGAAAAATCAGCATAATTTCTGAAAAATTCCGGGGGGCATGTGCCTCCATCCCCCCCGCTATGCCTGTGATTCCGCAGTAATTTCGGCGCACTTCATGATGAAATATGCGAACATGTATGTACGTCTTAACAACATGGCGACCAGGCGTACTTTTTATGAAATATCGTGAGTATCGAGTTTAACATATTAATTTTGCTGAGTATTGAATCGTCCTTGTTCCGAATTTATTTATGCTATTTATACAATTCTTCTATGTACCAACAAATAAAATGCTATATTTTACCCCCGAAAAGGTTCGCCCCGACTCGAAAATCATGCCACCAGTCGGGGTCGGGGTTTAGGCCGGGGTTTTCGGGGTCGGGGTTGGGGTCCCCCGGCCAAATCCTTGCGTAATATACAAATTTTGCGCAATGTTTGACATTTTTTTTTTCAAGAAATTTTGTGTTCCCGCCTCCCCCCCCCCTTGTCAGAAAATCCTGGATCCGCCACTGGGTTTCATTCCTCATATTTCTCGTGCTGTGCACATCAATTTTTGAGCTTAAAAAGGAAGAAAAAGCCGAACTTTTTTGGAGTTTGCGACCAGGTGCGGATTTAAACGGGCGAGGTGAAAGGCGGCCGCCCTTCCCCATCGGCCAAAAATAGTTGCCGAGATAAAGGATGCAGATAAAGAATGGATATGCACAGGCACGTAGCTGGCCGTCCTATTTTGGGGGACCAACACCAATTTTTGTTGGAACTGAGCCCAAAAAGGCCAAAAATAGCACAAAATAACGTTTAAAAAATCAGATTTTTCTGAATTTTCGGGTATCCGATCCCCCTCTCCACCGTTCCCCCCAGAGGTACGTGCGTGGATATGCAATTTGCAATGTTTTTTGGCCGTCAATTATCCTAATTTCTCGGCGCTTAGCGCCGGATAACACCTATCAATGACATTTATTCCTTAAAGCCATTTTTGCCCCTAGCATAGGTTTCAAAACAATTTCAAAAACAGAAACAGCTATTTCAGCATAGATTTCTTCTATTTTCAAGCATTACTTTTGAAAATTTTCTACTTTCCGCGTCGAGTACAGGAAATCGAGCAGTAAATCAAGCTTCTTAACGTCCTTCCGCCTAAATTTCACATGCTATGCGGCGCTTTGCACCGGATTTTCGGTAAAGTTAAAGAAATTTAATGATTTTTTCGCGCAAAATTGTCGAAAATTTCAAAATTTTTAGAAAAAATATTGCGTCAAAAGTGTTTTTAAATAAATTAGACGATGTGAGATGCCGAAAAACGCCATTTTGCACATTAAGGGCAAATTTTCGGAAATATTTTTGTCTGTTTTTCGGAAAATTGGGTCACCGCCCCTCCGTAGGAAGATCCTAGATCACCACCATAGATGGGCAGCCCCAAAATTCTGTGGGGTGAAAAATTTTCAAAGGTCAAACAAATGGTCTTAAAAGTGTTTGTATGGCGAAAAAACACCATTTTTCGACGTTTCTCATCGAGCACTGTCCAATGGCATCAAAAAATCGCTAAAAAAGCAAACGAAATTTTCAAAAATAAAATTCTGGGGGTATTTCAACTTCGGGGGAGGTGCATACCCCCCGCCCCCCACGCCCATGTGTGATCACCACTGTTTGCGGCAGATAAAATTCCTGTTTTACTTATCTTCATTACAAAAAACGATATAAATGTAAAACATGTATGCGCTTCGCGCTAATTTTTTATAGTACGTTCGTTTTTTGCATTGTTCTCAGAACGGCTGCAAAATTGAGTGAAAAGAGTAGAAATGATAAAGAATTTTGCCGAATCACTTAATTTTTTACATGCTTTATTATCAAAAGTTGTAGAAGTGATCCAGAAATGCGAAACACATCAAAAAATGTTTCGCCACGTGAAGTCGCGTATGAATGCATTAAATAAATTTTCTAATTTCGGCGATTCCCCCAGAAATATAATCCTGAATTGGATACTGGGCTGCATTAGACAACAAACTGAAACTCGTGCGTTCAGTTCGTTGTGTAGGAGTAATGTGTACACTAATAAATGTATATATCTCATATAACAGCCACCTGTATCATAACGTCACTTGCTAAAATATATCTTGTGAAACATTTTATACATTGGACCCGGACCCGGACCAAATCGGGTCCAGCTTTTTTGAACCCGGACCCGTTTTTCTTAAAATTTTGGACTCGGACCCGATGTTATTCAAAATTTTGGACATGGACCTGAACCCGAGTTTTTAAAAAAGTGGACCCGGCACACGCCTAATACATAAATCGCGTATTATGTATCCTTAGAAAGCTAGAAAATTGAGCTTAAAGCGATGAAAATATAAAAAAATTTCTGGTTCTTTACGCCGAATTTTTTGTTTTTGAATATCTCAATAATGTCGTTTAAGAAACAGCTCGAAAATGTCATTTAGTACTTAAAATCGCTTACGAACGCATTGCCCGAAATACAAAAGACTTTTTTACGCAAGGGTCCCCCAACAAAAGAATGAAAAATTCTTTTACTGCATCTAAAAAACCGCAAAAAGAGGTTTTTAAGGTACCATTGAGCTAGAAAAATCATAATTTTACGCCCTCCCTCAATTTATTGTGTATGTACACTAGTGATCGGCCGGAGATCCGGCTCCGGCCTCCGGCAAATCCGGCCATTTTTTCCACTCCGGTGCTCCGGCCGGAGGACATCCAAAAATCGGCCGGAGGCCGGAGAATTTTTCGTTTTTTGCATAGTGTTCGAACGTACTAATTGCTGACATTATGCTTATTAAATTTAGTCAGAGTACAATATAATAGCAGAAAAAGGAAACAACACCAAATAAAGTGTCTATCACCACCACAATCGTAAAATATTTATTTTTAGGAAAAAAACGAAAATGAAAATGAAACAAAGATTGTGAAAATCGCTGCAGTAAATTCCTGTCAACACTGGAAGTCATAGGGTAGCATAAGATGCAGTCTGGCCTGCACTGCACATGCTATACTGATTTCCCAGATTTTTACAGATAATGTTGCTCTCCATTCTCTACGTCATATTCGCGGTTCAATGAAAATAATATAGTATGTAACGTACCTATGTATATACGGTCACACACAATCATGCTTTAACATCAAATATTGCCTATTGACGCTTTATTTAAGCAGGCTAAGTAGACGACGGCTTTTTTCTTAATAAAAGCATTGAATAAAATTTTGTTAAATGTAGTCCATTTTACCAGTTGCGGATCTAGAATTTTCCTAAGGGGGCGGTATCCCTACTTTTCCAAAAACACCAAAAATAGGTACAAAAATTTGCCCTCAAAGCGCGACATAGCGTTTTTTCAGTGTTTTACATTGCATGCTTTCACATAAAACCACTTTTGATGCAATATTTTTTCTTAAAATTTTAAAATTTCAGACAATTTTGTGTGAAAAAATCATTGAATTTCTTTGACTTCAACAAAAACCTGACGCGAAGCGCCGGAAAATTTGTGAAATTAAAGCGGATAGATGTAAAGAAACATGATTTATTGCTTGATGCGAATTTTAGACCTTTTTAGCAGTTTTATCTTCCCAAAAATCTTTGTACATGTACAAAGACGGCCCCGAAAAGTCTTTGTACATCAAGAAAAATTTTTGCCGAAAATAAAAAATCGTGCTTCTAGGTCGCCAAAAAAGTGAAAAAATGTCATTAATAGGTATCATCCGGCGCGTTGCGCTAAAAATTTTGAGAAATTATGGTCACTGACGGCCAGAAATCATTGCAAATTGCATATCCATTCTTTAGGATTTTCCTAAGGGTGCGGTATCCCAACTTTTCCTAAAACAGTCAAAAATAGGTACAAAAATTTGCCCTTAATGCGCGAAATAGCGTTTTTTCGGTGTTCTACATTGTGTACTTTTACATAAAATCACTTTTAATGCACTATTTTTTCTAAAAATTTTGAAATTTTCGACAATTTTGTGCGAGAAAATCATTAACTTTCTTTGACTTTATAAAAATCTGGCGCGAAGCGCCGGAAAAACTTGTGAAATAAAGGCGGATAGACGTCTAGAAGCAGTCAGTGATTTTTGTACAAGGTCCGTTTGTACATGTACAAAGATCGTCCTCAAAATTCTTTGTACATTTTGCACACACAAATTTTTAGGTACTATTAATAGTATAGTAGCGATTTTAGTGTGGTAAAAACAGAGTTGTTAGAATTTTGGTAGTGTGTTTTAGGTAATTTCTGGGTCTCTTAGGGCAAAAATCACTAAGAATCGTAAAACGGCACGAAGCGCCGAAAAATTTGACATTTTCCCTTTTGAAATGCAATTTATGCCATTATAAAGATATATAGAACACACAAACACTCATTTTGGCGCGAAGCGCCGGAAATATTTTTCGAATTACAGACCTTTTTTGCAATTTCTGTCTTCCCAAACATCTTTGTACATGTACAAAGACGGTCCGGAGAAATCTTTGTACATCGGGAAAAATTTTCGCCGAATACGAAAAAAATCGTGTCTAGAAGCATTATTTACTGCTAGATTTCTTGTACTTATAGCATTTGATGCGAAACATCGAAATTTTTAATCGAGAATAGAAGAAAACTATGCAAAAATAGCTGTTTCTGCTGTAAAAATTGTTTTGGAACCTACATGAACAGATAATGGCTTCCAGGTCAACAAGAAAGTAAATAAGTCTCATTAATAGGTCCATATCATCCGACGCATAGCGCCAGAAAAATTTTGAGAAATTATGGTCACTGACGGCCAAAAATCATTGCAAATTGCATATCCATTCTATATCTCGCCAAATATTTTTGGCCATGCTGGGGGGCACCCCCCGCCCTCCCCTTAAATCCGCCCCTGCATTCTTTATCTCGCCAAATATTTTTGGCCAATGGTGCTGACCCCCTTAAAACCGCCCCCGTATTTCATATACTTAACTGGCTGATATGCAGTTAAGATGCATGTGCACTATGGTCTACGTCTTAGTCACAAGGATGTCCTATCTATCCGAACGTGTAAAATTATATTTCTCCGGCTCCGGCCTCCGGCTCCGGCCGGAGCAACATGGTTCAATCCGGCTCCGGCCGGATCTCCGGCTCCGGCCAGTTTGGCCGCTCCGGTCGATCACTAATGTACACTTTTTGCCTTCTAAACCGTTCAAAACTGCTCAAAGTAAAGTACACACGGATAACATATCAAATTTTTGATTGAGAAGTATGCAGACAGTTTAATCGATAGATTTTGTGCATATAATTTTGTAATAAAATTCAGTTTTTAAATTTTTGAAAAATTTCTCTTCACCGTTGTATAGAGATCGTCGAGAAACCTTCGAAAATACCTTCATTTTCGCTTATTTCCTAATGGTCCTCGAGATATCCGACTTCAAAATTTGCGATTCCTCCCCTCTTCCCCTGAAATCAGATCCTGAATACGGGGCAGTGTGGAGTGGACCATAGATGCACAACATGGCCGATCGGAGGGTGGGGGGCGTCAAAATATGAGTTTTTTTGGCTAAAATGACCTCAAAAATTGGTATAAGCGCTAAAATATGCTTAAAACTACATTATTACACAGTTTCTGGTCAATTTAAAGCACTTTTGACGAAAATTTTCAATTTCCATTCTTTTTGGCCTTCATTTTACCTCATTTTGCTCACAAAATTTTCCATTCTTCTATTCTGTGGGGTAAGAAAGAACCAATGTTTTTTTGTGTTCGGCAAAGATTTTTCCCGATGTACAAAGACTTTTCGGGACCGTCGTTGTACATGTACAAAGGTTTTTGGGGAGACGAAAATTGCAAAAAAGGTCTAAAATTCGCAAAAATTTTCGGCGCTTTGTGCCGAAATGAGTAATTGTGTCTTCTATATATCTTTACATATATTGGCAGAAATCGTATTTCGAAAGGAAAAATGTCAAATTTTTCGGCGCTTCGCGCCGTTTTACTACGATTCTTAGTGATTTTTGCCCATAGAGACCCAGAAATTAGCTAAAATACACTACTAAAAGTCGAACAACTCTGTTTTTACCACACTAAAATCGCTACTGTACCATATTATAGTACCCAGAAATTTGTGTGTACAAAATGTACTAAGACTTTTGGGGACCATCTTTGTACATGTACAAACGGACCTTGAACAAAAAACACTGGTTAAAACCCCCCTAAACCCCTTACGTGCAGGTCTGGCTTGGACGTCGCACTATAATAGAAAGTCTTTGAACGAAAGGTGACATTGTAATCATGAAAGGCATAAAAAACTATTCCTACACTGAATACCATAAATGTGACTGTAAAACTTGCTGCTGCAATTAATGTCCTGGTAATTTATATAAAAAGTGGAATACAAAAATAAAAGCTGCGAGCGTTAATGAGGAATAAATATTGAAGTTAAACTTGATTTATGCCGTTTATTGTAAAGAACTTACTTGGTTAAAAATTTTTATCAGTGTTCATTGGGGATGTCCCAACAAATTTGTCCTTGATATTTATGCATTTTTAAGGTAATTTTCGCATCGAAAATGATTTTATTTACGATTATTACTCCGGTTTTTTGATAAAAATTTCCTCATCGGATCACGTGTAAGGAGACAAAATTTATCTTGAATTTATTTTGAAAAGCTTTTACGTTTAATTCACTTCCATCTTCCTATAGTGCATATTATTAAAGTCCTCTTCGTTTAGCATTGCTGTTTTCTTTTCGATTTATCTGCAAAAATAAGGCTATAAAAGTGGTTTAAAATTTTGGCGCAGTAATGCGGCTTTACAAAGGCACACATCTTCGTATTACTCTGTATACTGTGACTCATATTTATCCTGTTAGTTTAAAACATTTTTGTAGTCACTTCATTTTTTCAAAAAACATAAAAGTTGAATGAAACGGACTTAAATTATGTTTTATCTCGATGTTTAATCATTCAATCGAAGTTAGTATAAATTGCGACTGCTATTCATCGTTGGGTTGTAGCAGCCAAATTTTCGGGTTCTGACGGGGTAAAATATCACAAAATAGCACAAGAGGGTCTATAGATTTGGGGGGTCCGCCGGATTCTTGGGGGATTGGGGGTCCTACGCCAATGTGTGCTATTATTCTTTCCTTAGACATGCTGCGATAACAAGCTATTTTTTCCTAAATATTCCAGTCAATTTCGAAATTCATTAACAAGAAATATCTGCCGACAATAAGTGTTTGTAAACAAGTTCTTGGCGCACGAAGGTGTCGTTGTAAATAAAATTCTTAGTTGCATTTTTTAAGGTCAACGGCCGTGGTTGCATCGCACGAAGTTTCTTGTTCAAGACCGATATCATTTTTTGCTGAAACGTGTTTCCTGTGTCGTCGTGTTAATCACTGTTCCTACTTTTCGCTGCTCTCTAGATGCTGCGGTTTTTCAATTTATTAAATAAAAACATACATATGTATGTACGTATGTGAGTGTAGTAACAATATGTGCAAACAATTTTTGAGACAGACACCCAGCAGTAAGAGTCGCACACATGCCTGGGCGTGGGGGAGTTTGGGGTTATGCCCCCTCCCCCAGCCAGAATTCAATTTTTGAATATTTTTTATTTCTTTTGCAATCTATTGATGCCAGTGGATAGATTTATGACATGCTGAATGAGCGAATTCCATCCTGTTGCCTGATCTGCTGGAAGACGAGAATAAATTATCCGTGAAAAATTTCATTGAAAACCCTTTCTTCCTATGCTACAGTGATCTCTAAATGACCTACAGTAAGTAGGGAAGGTGGACTTGTAGCCTCGAAAAGGATTTGCTGAAAAAGTCGGATAATTGCAACAGAATATGATCGCAATAATTAGGAAACTCATTTGAATTTCTCTAAGTTGTTTTAGGCAGAAAATACGGAGAACATTTGGTTCCAAAATAATTGAGAAAATGATGAAAGATAAGTTCGTGTAGGTAGCACCCAAGAATAAAACAAATTAACTGGGCTTTAAATAACTCAACAACGAAGAACGTTAGACAGATAAATAACGGTGTATTTTTGACTATAGTCTGTTTTACACAACTTCGGTCATAAATTTTAAAACTATGCCCGACAACGAGTTGACAGATTGCGATTATAGCATTGATCTGATATATGTATGATTATCGTAACCCTCGGCTTACTGTTGATTAAAATTCTTAGAATTTATGCACGAAGTTGTGTGAAACAAACTATAAGTTTAAGACTTTCAATTCCAGGAGCATGCAATAGTCATTGTGGAGACACTAACGATTTTTCTATGCTTCTACAGGTATTTCTTCAACGCCAACACAACACGACGGAGCCGGGTCGTGAATAGTGAGGCTGAGGCTCCAAATTGAACACGTGAAGGAAAAAGACGCGACGGCCACCAGCAAAAAGGGAACGATCGACGATGAAATCAAAACGAGCGTAGTGAAACACGGCGACAAGGAACGACCGAAAAACAAAAGCAAACGGGACGAGCCAAAGCACACGCGACAAGGGCACAACCAACGAAATCTACTCTCTACTATAGTCCGTTTCATTTAACTTTGAAGACTTTTTTTGAAAAAAATTAAAACCCTATAAAAGTGTTTTAAACTAACGCCTCAGTTATGATTTTCTACAGTACCTATATCGCATTACGGTGAGACGTCTGCCACTGTGAAGCCGCATTAATGTATCATAATTTTAAATCGCTTTTATAGCCTGATTTGTGCGAATTAAATTCAATAGAAAACCACAAAGTCAAATGAAACAGGCTATAACCATACGTGGGCAGCAAGAAAATTCTGGGGGGTCCAAGATTTTTTGAAGGTCAAAAAATGGCCTTAAAAATGGTGATATGGCGATAAAGACACCATTTTTCAACGTTTCTCATCAAGCACTATCCATTGGCATCAAAAAATTGCGAAAAAACGAAAAAGTTTTCAAAAATTGATTTCTGGGGGGTCTTTTGATTTCTGGGGGGATCTTTGGTTTCTGGGGGGGTCCAGACCCCCCCCCCAGATCCCCCCACGCCCATGTGTGGCTATAACTAAACGCTAAAGTAAAGACGAAAAGTAGACATTAAACAATGATCTTTGTTTAACTATAATTGCATCAAATTATAAGAGTAAATATGTACAATATGACTAAATACCGATACATGTACCTACTCTGTCGATTGAGTCAAAACTAAAGTGCTACAGTAATAAGTAAATTAGTTTTTCGTACGAATTCCCGTACTATAAAGCAGACTATTCACAATTGTTGATATTTGGCGCTAGAATGCATAAATTCTCGATAATTTTGTTTAAATCGCCAAATTTCACAACTTTAAAGCCATTTTCGCTCAAAAGAATTAGCAAGTTGCAATTATTGATCAATGTAGGTTGTATGTTGTCTGAACAATTAGAACATTTTATTCCCGAACGCATTCAAACGCCATTGTAAAAAGCTTAGATTATACTTATGTTGTGAGATGTGTACAAAGGTTAGTTTGCCTGATAATAATACAATGCGAATTTTTTAAATTTAAACTGAATCTGTTTCTTCTTTAGTTTGAATTATTACTTTAAATTTAATTCTCAAAATTGAAGATTAATTGACGTGTTTGTAGTGTTCAGCCCAGGTGCAATACCGCCTTTACAACTTAAGATTCATTTCGTTATGTATACGCATAACCTGTACTACAGTCCAGCTGATGATAAGACGCCTCCGATGCAGGCAAGATCAGCATATTCCTTTTTCATACAGGCCAATTATCGTCCGGTTGCGACGCAGATGAACAGCAAGAACCCACAACCAGTAATAAAGGTGCTCGGGAAGCAATGGCGTGAAATGAGTAAGTAAATTTAAAGCCGGGACTTTTTCTAGGTTGTTTCATTGTATGTAACTAAAATTAAGAATAATTTCAGACTAAAGTAACAGTATCTCCGTTATGCCTACAACGTATTTCGCAATCCTGCCTACCATTAAAACTAACTCTTTTATGGTGTTTTGCTTTTTTATCATTTTTATTTCTGTTTATTTTTGCTAATTCTCTGTTGTTTTTTTCCAGCGGATGAAGCCAAAAAACCGTACATTAACAAACAATTAGAGGATAAAATACGTTTCAAAGCCGCTCGACTGGAATACAGTGATGTATACGGCAAAGAGGCAGCCCGTCAGCTAACTAAAAGGCGTAATTTGGATTTGCCTAAGCGTCCCCTCAATGCCTTTATGTTTTATAGAGCAGACGCATATCCTTCCACCAAACTTAAAAATCCGAAATTGTCTACACAAGACATTGTGAAGAAAATTGCCGCACAGTAATTAGAGTGTATTTTTGACTGTTGTTGAATCAAGACTAAATTCAATTTCTAATACCATGACGGTATTTTAAAAATCAAAACCTTTTTGGAATTGTCTGCGCAATAGACAGTAATAAAAATGAATAATTTTGTGTTTTGGGTAATTTTTAGCAATTTTATGCAGAATTTGTGTGTTTTTATGTTCGTTAACTTTACACAAGAATCAAAAAAGATAGGAAGGCTTTTGGTAAAGAAGAGTAAACAGCATATCAAAGAAAAGGTCAACCCGCTATTCGAATAGAGCGTTAGATGCCTCACATGCACACGTGGGCGTGGGGGGTTTGAGGGTATATACCACACGTGGGCGTGAAGGGGGTTTGGGGTATGCACTCCCCAGAAGTTGGAATAACCCCCCCCCCGAAATAAAAATAGCCCCCAGAATTCAATTTTTGAAATTTTTTTTGCTTTTTTAGCGATTTTTTGATGCCAATGGATAGTGATCGATGAGAAACGTCGAAAAATGGTGTTTTTCCGCCATACGACTACTTTTAAGACTATTTTTTTACCTTTAAACATTTGTTCACCCCCTCCCCCAGAAATTTTTTCACCCCTGCCCCAGTGCCCACTGCCCACCTATGGTATACACCCCTCCCCCCAGAAATGGAAATATCCCCCAATTCAATTTTCGAACATTTTTTCCGTTTTTCCGCAATTTTTTGATGCAAATGGATAGTGCTCGATGATAAACGTTGAAAAATGGTGTTTTTTCGCCCTGCCACTACCATTTTTAAAAGCATTTTCTGCCCTTTGAAAAGCACTCCCCCCACAGAATTTTAGTGCTGTCCACCTATGCTTACATAGGATTTTAAGTTTCACCGTTTTAATACACTTTGTTAGCCATTTAATTTTATCTTAAAACCGATTGTTAACGAAACGGACCACGCGTGGGTGTGAGGGAGGGGGTTAGGGGTGTTAAGGCCTCCTCGCCCCCCACAGAATCTGGTAGACCTCTAAAAATCGAAGGGTTCACAGAATTGAATTTTTGGCATATTGTTTTGTGATTTTTGCCGATTTAACACCATCCAGACCACCTAAGGATTTGGGTGCTGTCATACATGATCTTGGGGGGTTGTTTTCACCCCCGCAGGATCATTTTTCAACCCCCGCAAAAAATTTTTCACCCCCCCTCCTCAGAATTGGTGATTTTTCAAAAGTTTCCTAAACTTACCTGAAAATTGGTAGAAAAAGTCTTTTTAAGGGTTTTTGGCTAACTATTTGCTCAAAATCGCCAAATTTTCGGCGCTTCGCGCCATATATTCATGTTTTAAGCGATATATTGGTCAATTTATTCGACTTTTTCGAATAAATTGACCAATATATTTCATGATTTTATTTCCATGATTTTATGCTCTAAAAGGATAGAGTATCGTCAGAAACGCCAAAAAACGATGTTTTTTAACGCGTACCGGCCATTTTTGGGCCCAAAAAAGACACTTCAGGTTTTCACCCCCCCCCAGAATTCTCATGCTGTGCATGTATGGGTGCTGCCCATATAAAAACTGACTATGTACATATAGTGCTTTTCTTCAATTTAAAAACTTCGGTCAGAAATTCTTCTTTGATATTATTGGAAGGGATTTCAATCATGCATGTAACATGGAGACTGGGGAATTCCCACCCAAAGTTGATCGTCCCCCGTCCCCCAAAGCCAGAAAATTTTTGATCCCCTGATTTTCTGGAAATAATTGAATTTGTCGGCTGTTTTCGGCCAAAGGTCAGTTACCTCCCTCTTCCCTTAGAATGGCCGGGAATCCACCATTCAAAATATTGGGCCGTCACATGTATGATTTCAAATGTTGTCAGGAAAGTTTGCTTTATAGGCATCTGATTTTTTCATCTCTCCTCGGGTTTTCGGTACGTGACATTACATGCATTACATACTTAACTCTCCATAGTAAACGTTTATGTTTTAGATGGCGGAGTCTAACTCCCAGGCAACGAAAACACTACTTGGATAAAAGCGAACGTGACAAGAAGCGCTATAAAATCGAAGCGCAAAATTCGCGCGATTTGCGTGTACAGAAATTGATCGAAGCTCAGCGGCAAAGGTGGGCTGAAAGAGTAAAGCAACTGGAACTAAAAGAAGGTCCACCATCAGAACGAAAAATACAGCAAGAAATCGCGAAGCCCGAGTTCAGGACTCCTGTTGACAGAACTCATTTGAAATAATTTATTCAGGAAATTCAGTTATCCGCATATGCTTATTTTTTTCTACATTGCTGCATACTTACCTACTCATTTTCGTGAAATATACCGTGTTCCCATGTAATCTTATGGACCATGTACATGTATCTAACCACAATAAACCAGATGTGCAAAATTAAGTGTGGGATGGGTTTTTCTTTTATATGTACATAGGTACATACTTTAATTTGCCTTTTAATCTACAAGTACAAACCAAAAAGTGCTTCCGAGTCTCTGATTGGATTAATGACTGTTATTGCTATTAGTGGAGTTCAGTCACGTTCTTTTTATTACCTACCTCTATAAATATTATCAGCAGACTAGTTTTTGCATCAATCAAAATTTTTAGGTAAATATTACAGGTGGGCCCATTGATATCCTGGAGTCGAAATAAAATTTCTAACTTTTTTACGGGGTCCCCAGCATTGGTGGGCAGCACCAAAATTCTGGGGGTGCAAGATTTTTCAGTAGCACCAAAATTCTTGGGGGGAGGGTGTGCAAGATTTTTTAAAAGTCAAAAAATGGTGGTTTGGCAGAAAAAACACCATTTTTCAACGTTTCTCATTGAGCACTATCCATTGGCATCGGAAAATTGCGAAAAAAAACAAAAAATTTTCCAAATTTTTATTCTGGGGTAGGGTAGTATTCGGCCCCCCACCCCACGCCCACGTGTTGTCCTCAGCAACATACAAAGGCACATCCTGGGGGTCTATCGAATTTGACGGGTGTTTCAGATTCTCGACGGGTCTATGTAAAGCACGCGTGGTCGTGGGGAGGCCGAATACCCCCCAGCAACCAAAATATCCCCAGAATTCTATTTTTGAAATTTTTTTCTGTTTTTGTCGCAATTTTTTTATGCCAATGGATAGTGCTCGATGAGAACCGTTGAAAAATGGTGTACTATTTTTAAGACCATTTTTTACCTTTGAAAAATTGCACCCCCCAGAATTTTGGTGCTGCCCACCAATGGTCCAGAGCCAGACCCCCACACCCATGTGTGGCCCTCAGAATTAAAAAGATTATCCTCAACATGCATGCGGTTTAAATGTGAATGACTGTCAAAACAGATTTTTACCTGCGTCCGATACAATGAACACTTTTTGAAGGACTAATGCGAAGTCGATAAAAAGTAAAAAAAAACTATAGTTTGAAAGAATCTACGAGAAAAATATAATTTTATTGGGTCAAGTCGCTAATGATTTCTTATAAAAACCACCAAAAATGCCATTTTTGTGACTCTTACTTAAAGCGACTTTATTCTTCTCCAATGCAACATAATTCGTTGGAAACTCAAGTCCAACAGCAAGTCCTGTGAACAATGTATTGCTTTTCTTTCGAACTTCACCAATCAAAATGTCCGATTTAATGGACGGACGATCGAATGTTACCCCACAAAAAGGATTGTTTTGAAGCATATAACGAAGATCCCATACAATTAACATATTCTATTGTAATATATGTACATAGGTACATATAGATACCCATTGGCTGCCCGTTAATAAAGGACATTTTTTCTCATGTCCTACTGTAAATATTGAAACGAAAGAAATTGGAAACTTTTTTGACCTTGGAGAATCAGAATATCATAAAATTATTTGCTGCAACTCACTCTTTCATCATAAATAGTGCGTTAACGCGTACCTGTAATTTACTTAGACCCCCCTAAAAAGTGACTACCCCCACTACAGCTACAATAAGACACTTCTGTATTGTGCGGTTTTTCTAAAAGATAGATAATAAAAAATTCGCTGCTCGGGTTTTTTGTTTTTTAAATGAATACCCGGTATTGTAAAGAGCGTGTAAAGTTTCACTGTAACGTTATATTAACTTTTTTAAATTTTGATTGGTTACCAAAGTTTCCTAACTCAGTTTTGCAATCTGTTTAATCTGGCTGTTTTTAAAATGTGGATAAAGGAAAAATACGTTTTTGTCTCTTTTTTAGATCGCCACTTCCTCCTTCAAGAAGTCAGGATGAGTCAAATAGAATAAAAAGAAAGTACTTTCTAATGGGTACATGTCACAGCTAATTGCCTTTATTTACATCAATATTTAGCTTTTTCTGGAGGTGTAAAGTCAAAAATCGGGTGTGTTAGACGTGTTTTTGTCTTGTTTTTTCTTCTGTTAGCATGTCCGATTTCGAGTTTGGACACGATCTCAAGTCTAAAAATGTACCAGAAATCAAACGTGATATGCCAAATGGGCGCTTTTGTTTACACTCAACAGTAGTGTAAAATAGTTCGCATCTAATATTTATTTACCTTCAGGCCATTGTGGAAATTGATTTTTCATTAAATTTTGATCGTAATATCAGAATTATGAAACCAACTAAAATCTTTACACTCTGGGGTTGTGCATGCCACAAAACTAGTACCACTAATATAGTCTCTTTAAACTGTTCCAAAATGTATGCAAAATTTGCACATCAAAATTTAATTAATTCGAATACGTATGTTACAATGCGTATCATTGAACTCGTTCGTTGACGTAAATTTTACTAAAGCGCAAACGACCCAACGCTGCACCAAATATGTGATGTTACTTACTATAGGTAAACGTCGTTTCTACATGCGTGGTTCAAATGAAAAGATAATAAGCATAATGGAAGAGTTAAGCCAACTACATATACAGCAACAACGCAATAAAAATGGCGAAGCATCTCAAACGCTGTCATAAAAGCGAAAAATAAAACACATTGACTATGGTTACATCGATCACGGCATAAACAAATTTTAAAGGTAGTTACAAACGAAGTAGAAAAGCACAGAGCGACTGCCGCTTGGTTTTGTTCAGGTACTAGAAGTATGAGAAAATTTACAATATTGTTCAGCGCTTACAAGTGATTCTTTTTTATTAATTTAATATTTTATTTTTGTTTAAATATTATTATTCCTCATATTTTATGCTTTTCTTACAATATTTCCATTTTTCTTGCTTTATTTCGCTTGGTAATTCTGGAGATGGAAAGGGAGTGGCTTTTTGGGCTGAAAATGAAGGATAAGCGTCAAAACATCGGTTTTTGGCGTTTCTGACGATGCACCATCTTTCTGAAGCATAAAAACAAAAACTTTTCGACAAAAAATCAAAAAGGTATAACAAATTGAACAATGTATAAGTCAAAACATGATTTTTCATATTTTTAAATTTCTCATAATTTTTTTTCTCAAAAATTCCATATTTTTGAGCAAATAGGTAGCCGAAAAGCTAAAAAAAGCATTTTTTTACAAATTCTTAGGAAAATTTAGAAAACTTTTGGAAAGTCGCCAATTCTTCGGGGGGGGAGGGGGTAAAATAATTTCTGCGGGGGATGTGAAAAATTCTTAGGGGGTGGGGGTAAAACTCTCCTAGATCATGTATATTTCAAAGGCAAATACCGCGCCTAAAAATTAATGGTACAAAAAACAAATCCTGTGTCCCCTCGAGCTTTATCCACAACAACCATCAAAAAATCGCGTAAAATTACGATTTTCCCAAAAATAAAATTCTATGACAGAATCTGTACTCTGACGACCCTCTTCTGACCAACGAAGAATTTTTTCACTCGGTTAAAATTTCCGACCTGCCCATGGATCCTCGTATCGCAAGTAAACTCTTTCAAATGACTGTATTAGCATGCTAGCAATACGTCGAAAGCAGCCGAATTCTAAGCATAGGTGAGTGGCACCAAAGTTTTAGGGGTCAAGATTTTTTCAAAGGTCAAAAAATGGCCTTAAAAATGGTGATATGGCGAAAAACACCATTTTTCAACGTTTCTCCTCGAACACTATCCATTGGCATCAAAAAATTGCGGAAAAAAAATTTTCAAAAATTGAATTTTGGGAGTTATTTTGGTTTCTGGGGGTGCATACCCCCCAAACCCCCCACGCCCATGTATGGTGAAAACCCTTCGCCACCCCACACCCACGTAGGATGCTAACGAAGGCAATAATACTGCACAATTATATAATAGAGGTTGAAAAAGTAAAACCTACAGTACGCCACTATATCGATCTACGGAATAAAACACGCGAGGCGAACGAAAAAAACGCTTAATCCCGTTTTTTAGCACTGGGCGATTTTCGTTCGCTTTCTCCGTCGAACGGCGACGACGTCGGCGGCGACGGCTTTTCGATCAAATCCTCGACGCCGCTTATTTCTTCAAACGACGAATCGCCGCCGTCGCCGTTGGCTTTGCCGCCGCTTTCGTCGCCCGAAGACGACGACGACGATGGAGCGACGGCGACGGTGGCGGTAGGCGGCGATGACGTCATCACCGCCGCCGCCGCTACATTTTCCCGCGATGACGTCATCGACGTCAAATTCGCCCCCTGCAGCGGCAAAGCGTCGTCGGCAACAGGGGCGACTTCGCGTTGCGACGGCGCGACGTCGTCGCTAACGCTGACGGCTTCTACGCCGTCGTCCAATAGCGCCGCGTCTTGCTCGGCGTCCGCTTCGTCGGCGATCGAGCAGTCGGCGACGAAAAAATCTTCTTGCTTCGACAAAGCGACGGCGTAGAAAATTCTACCGCCTTTATACACTTCGATCGTCGGATAGGCGCAGAGGCCGCGTTCCTTAAGTGATTCGTTATAAGAGATATTAATAGAAATCAAAAATTACGAAATAATCAAAAATCAAACATCAAAATCAAAAACAACAATAAAAAAAAATTGACTCAATTTAGGACCAATGATCAAGTTTGTGACAACACGACGCTCGTATTTGGTTCAATCTGTTCGAATTTCGTTAATTTTTTCTAAATTTTTTTATGTTCCTATGCTTTAGAAAGATAGAGCCATACATGCACAGCATAAGAATTCTGGGGGGGTGAAAACCTAAAGTGCCTTTTTAAGCCCAAAAATGGCCGGTAGGCATTAAAAACATCGTTTTTAGCGTTTCTGACGATACTCTATCCTTCTAGAGCATAAAATCATGAAAAAAATTTCGGAAAAAGTCGAATAAATTGACCAATATATCGCTTAAAACATGAATATATGGCGCGAAGCGCCGAAAATTTGGCGATTTTGAGCAAATAGATAGCCAAAAACCCTTAAAAAGACACTTTTTCTAACAATTTTCAGGTAATTTTAGGAAACTTTTGAAAAATCGCCAATTCTGGGGGTGAAAAATTTTTTGCGGGGGTGAAAAATGATTCTGCGGGGGTGAAACCCCCCCAAGATCATGTATGGATAGAGCCTCGTCAAAAACGCCGAAAAACAATGTTTTTGAACGCGTATCCACCATTTTTAACCTTTTAAAGTCCGCTCTATGATGCAGATGTGCTACAGAAATGCAATCTTAATGTTTCAAATCTGTAAAATGTAAGACTGTATGCAAAAAACCAGAGCAAAAGCTCTCCTCTCTATCACGTTGTTCATATGTTCCCATTTGGGAACGTTGGCTTCTTGGGGAACATTTTTGCCAAATTTCATGTTCTGTTATGTTTTGCAAAACATATAAGATTAAAGCGATCTGCTACAAACATTGATAACACAAGTAATCTAAACTGTCAAATTGTCAAATAGAGAGCCTACAAGGGTGTGGTTTTGAGCTTTTGAAACCTTATGGGAGCCATAAACCTCAGTAAACCAAGAAACTTTCAATAGACACCATAACTTTATATTTGTTTTTTGTTAGATTTGCTTGCTTCCTAGATAACATTAAATAATGTCTAGCTAAGATGAGTAAAAAGCTATTATTGAGCTATAATCTGCATTTTCGTTCTTTCTGGATTTTTCAAAATGTATTGGTTTTCTCATTTCTACGCTGTTGAACTAATGCCCGTGATGTCAGAGCTATTTACACTACATCGACGTATTTCGGTATACTAATAGTTAGAAAGCATGAATCAAGATTCGGGAAATATTAGAAAGTCAGGGTGTAATATAGTCAATTTGGCGATTTCATTCAATTTCCAATAAGTAAAATTTTACAGTGAATAAAAGTAAGTCATAATATCATACGTTTACTCTTTCGGACATTTACCTATCCGCAGTTGTTATCGATAGTTCAATAAACTTAAACTCAAAGTTTAGTTATGTTGCTAGCATCCTTCTGAGCTATTAAAAAATGTTAGAAATCAGTAGTTATATAAAGTTTGATAAAGTACAGTGCAAGTTCTACAGATCAAAAACACATGATATTGTGCATGAATTCAAGAAAATGTGTCTCTAAGCCTCTAAAGATTCATGGCTCTGTAAGTTATAGTAAAAAAATAAAGCATAGTAAGGTAGAGGGATCTAGTATACAATTTACCCGCCACCGTTTTTTAACCGATTCAAATAAGCGACAATGACCAACACTGTAGATCACTATATTTATTGATGCTAGTCATAACGTGTTTGATAATTTTTGTGTAAAGTTTGGTCACTGTAGCTTATTTGAATCGGCTAAAAAACGGTGGCGGGTAAATTGTATACTAGATCCAGGTAGAGCAGGTAATTTCTACAAAAGAACCTAAAATTATTTTCAGAAACACTTAAATTTTTGCCTAAAAACCGCTAGAAATCAAGAGCTACATTGTTGTGTAATCGTAACACATAGAATCAAGTAAAGAATCCCATGAACCTGCATTTATTATTTTGAATATGTGCATTGGAGTCATACCAGAATGCTTGTGGAGCTCTAGAAAATTGAAGGAATGCATGAGAGGTCACTAAAGAGCATAGCCGAGGTTACATATGCTGCCCCATAGATTTTGTTCTCTTTCCAGGAATAAAATATTTTTTCACTCCTAGGAGCCAACGTTCCTAAACGGGAACATCAATATAAATTTAACCATAACTTTTGATAAACAACTAAATAAAAATGAATAACATACCAAAATGATCAGAAAACCTCTGCAAACATGACTGCATGACATTTGGCTCAAAAATTTTGTATGTCGATTGACAATATGCAAATTTCTAAACATGACAAACTTTCGCTATTTTTGTCTAACTTAAGACAGTATAGCATAGCACATACTCATAATTAAGTTTTGAAATTGCTCTCACAGGATAGGCAAACATCTTGTTTCTCATCCAAAACAAGTCTTATTTAAATTGCATCAGTAGTTGCTTTGCAACAAAATTTTAAAAATATGTTCCCGATTGGGAACGTTGGCCACTAAAAGGTTAAGTAAAAAAATGCACTCTAAAATTGCAACCCCTTCCCTAAAATTCCCATGCGGTGCATGTATGTTATCATTGACAGAAATCAAAAATCATAGAATAATTATAATAATTATAACTATAAAACATAAAATCAAAAATTAGGTCAATTTAGGACCAATGAACAAAGTCTTAGACAGCATAACGCTTGTGTATTCAATCGAAAAAATAGATACGTTTTAGAATATACCTAAAGAATATATGCGAAAAATTTCGCTCGTACAAAGACATCCGGAGATTTTTGAGAAAAAAGAGAAAAAGGGAAAACAGTGACAGAAACCATTAAAAGAGGATCTTTTTAAAGTGCCTTTTTTGGGCGCAAAAACGATGTATACGAGTCAAAAAACTGGTTTTTTGACGCTTCAAACGACCACAAAACGCAAAAATAAAAAATTTTTACGTTAAATTCAATAAAAATTCAACTCAAAAATAACAAATTGGCACTCTTGAAGTGAAATATCGCTTGAAACGCTGAAACCAGAACGTTTTCTACGATTTTTTCGGAAAATAAAAAATATTCAGTCGAACCTCGTTAATAAATACTCGGATAGAAGACACTCCCGTTTAGTAAACAACCTTTCGTTCGGTCCCTGTCAAACTGTTATGCTTTATAATACTTAAAAAGTCGCTTAATAAGCAAACGGTTAAGGGATGATAAACATGCTCCGCAAGACCGCGGCTGTGTGACAACGCAATAATCAGCTCGGTTAACAAACTTTTCACTATAATACATGACTAAACGACATTGAAGCATACATGTACAGCATGGGAATTCTAGGTAGGGGGTGCAGGCGCAAAAGTTTTTAATAGTTGTTTTTTGGGCTAAAAAACGAAGAATACACGTCAAAAACACTGTTTTTTTGACGTTACAGACAATGCTCGTTCTTTCTAGAACATTAAAACGTAAAAACATTTTCGAAAAAAATTTAAAAATTGAGTAAATTGAACAAAATATAGTGAAAAAATGTATATGTATATGGCGCTAAGCGCCGAAAATCTGAGATTTTTGAGCCAAAAATGAGCTAAAAGGCTTAAAAGGACACAATTTCTGCAACTTTTACAAACATTTACGAAAAATCGACAATTTTGGAGGGTCGCAGCCATTTTGCATGGAGGGGGGGGTCAGTTGCCATTCTAGGAGGGGTCAACCCCAAAGAACACGTCTGCATTAAACTTAATTTTTTGTCGCTTGAACTTGGTTAGTAAACAATGTCGTGCTGGATATTACACCCGCTTGTACACATTGAAGGTTAAAATGCCTTAAGAGAGATACAGTAATGTCCTGACTTATTACAGTACCTTTGACTATAACAATGTTGTGCGATATATAGAAGTAAATAAATGCCACCTCGATTAATAAAAACACTCAGTTAGTAAACACGAAACCCTTGGAGGTGTTTATTAACGGGGTTCGACTGTATGTATGTTGGCTTAATGTCGACAACTCAAGCCAAATAATACGCGTTAACACATAGTTGGGCGGCACCGAAATTCTAAGGGTGCAAGATTTTTCAAAAGTCAAAAATGGCCTTAAAAATGGTGGTATGGCTAAAAAAACACCATTTTTCTACGTTTCTCATCGAGCGCTATCCATTGGCATCAAAAAATTGCGAGAAAAAAAAACAAAAAAAATTATAAAAATTGAATCTGGGGTATTTTGGTTTCCGCAATAAGAATTTGCGCCGAAGAATTACTTCGATGTACTGCGAAAGCCTTTGGTAAACACGATTCGGAGCCAGCCAAATGGAAAGCGGACTGGTGTACGGAAAGTCGGCTAAAACGGCCAATTCGATACAAGGTATGGTGTGCACAATGAATTTTTTCTCCTTAAGCATCTCCACTTCCTTGTCAGTCGCATGCGTTATTTCGTCGTCTTGCCCAAGGCGTTCTTTCAACACGCAGCCTACTATACAGCGTAAGCGCTCCGGTCTTTTGTGCTAATCAAAAAAACGATATTACAAACGTTTGTTGTTTTTTAGGAAGATCAAAATTTAAGAAATATAATTAAACCAAATTCTTCTTGTCTGATCCCTGTCGTCAAAAAATAGTTGGGCGCAATAGAGACTAATGTGTATTTTTCGACGATTTTAGCCATTTTTTATCACGATTTTTTGATTTTTACGGCGCTTCGCGTTGGATAGTACTCATTAATGACATTTACTGACTTTCTTGGCGTTCTAAAGACGTTATTTTTACGTCAGCAAAGTACTTTATGTACAGAACAAGGATTTTTTTAATTCTTACAATGGTTCCTACAAGTATTTGTTCTGTACAAGGTCCGTTTGTACATGTACAAAGATAGTCCCCAAAAGTCTTTGCACATTTTGTATATGCAAATTCTTGAGTACTATATTATAATGTGGTACAGTAGCGATTTTAGTGAGGTAAGACAGGGTTTTTTGACCTTTGGTAGTGTATTTTAGCTAATTTCTGGGTCTCTCAGAGCAAAAATCACTAAAAATCGTCTTTAAACGACGCGAAGCGCCCGAAAATTTGACATTTTTCCTTTTGAAATGCAATTGCTGCCATTATAAAGATATAAAGAACACACAATTATTCATTTCGGCGCGAAGCGCCGAAAATTTTGCGAATTTCAGACCTTTTTTACAATTTTTGTCTTCCCTAAAATCTTTGTACGTGTACAAAGACGGTCCCGAAAAGTTTTGTGCATCGGGAAAAATCTTTGCCAAATACAAAGAAACACTGGTTCCTACAGTATTTTTCGGTGTTTTGTGCCGATTTTAGCACTAATTTCAAGCGTTTTTATAATAAACTTTCAAAATTTTCTAATTTTTTTGGATCACAAATGATTTTGTCTACCAAAAAATGAACAAAACCTTAAAGAATTAAAGAACAATGAGCGGATTTTTTGGACAATTTTCGACACCAATGGGAAAATTTGGGGTTCCGTCCCCCTCTTCGTCAGAAAATCCTGGATCGCCACACAGTTTGTTAGAACCTAGCCAATGAAAGTTGCCCCGCGCTAATGAAAATTTTGGCCGTTAGCACGACGTGCTAACGGATACGAAGACGTTTTTTTTGGCAAAAGTGTAGTAATTTTAACGCTTTTTAACGTATTTTTTAGCAGAAATTCCAAAAATTTTCGGCGCTTCGCGCCGAATATCATACTTACTGTTTATTTAACCTTAAGCGCGCGATTTAAACACTCCACCATCAATCTACGTACAATCTAAAAGATTAAGCATTTCTGTCGCCTATTTGTTTACCGATTTACAGCACTTAATAATTACTTTGTGATAATTTTGCACTGTTTTCTATTGTTTTAAGACAAAATTAGCTTCTTTAAGTTCATTTATAATTGAATTTAAAAGCGCAGTGACGTCTGTTTTTATATAAAATTAGTCTATGGCAACCGCAGTATCATTTCTGATGTTTATTGAGCATTAGGAGGCCAATAATTGTGATTTAGCATAAATGTTTTGATTTATTCGAATCTGGAAAAAACATCGATTAAGAAAAAACATTGATCGTCAGAAGATCATGCATGCTTAAACAGCTAAATTAAAAAACAAAAAGGACATACATTACAGACACTATGTAGGTATTATATATACAGGTAAAAAACTGGCGTGCTAATGTAACCTATATCGTGCTCATGGAAAAAATTTTCATTAGAAAAAAATGAAAATGAAAAAAAGAAAATGCTGATCCGTCACTGCTGATGGAGCAAAAATCAGATAAAAACATTTCTAAAAATTTGATTCTCGGAGTCTTCCGAATTCTGGGGGTAACCAACCCACTATAACCCACGCGCTTGCATAAATTTAATACATCTAACATAAGACGCAAAGCGCATTATCAACTACTGACTCGAAGCATGCCAAAGAAGTCGCTCGATTGTCAGATCCATGCAGTACTCGATCTCGAAAAGGGGTGGGGATCGGGGGGTTACGCACAGCAATAAATTTTTTCACCCCCACAGAATTCGCGATTTTCTACAAAAATCGTAGAAAGGTACTGTCTTAAGCGTTTTAGCTACATATCTGCTAACTCAAAATGTCAAATTTTCGGCGTTTCGCGCCATGTACTCATTTTTTGACTATATTTGGATCAACTTATTCGGATTTTTTAAAATATTTTTTCATGTTTTTACATTCTAAATAGAAATAGCTTCGTCAGAAATGCCAAAAATGATGTTTTTTGACGCGTATCAACCAATTTTGAGCCCGAAAAGACACTTAAAAATTTTATCCTCCCATGCTGTGCATGTTTGGTCAGAGCTACAGGGTATCCGCGAAAGGTTATTCGGACTCTAACGTTGTTCGGTTCGCATAAGCGTTGCATGGTTATGAAAAATTCAATTTTCGAACAAGGTTGTCTAGTTCCAAAAAAAGCTTGCCTAGCCTGATTCTCAAAAGCAAAAGTTGCTGAAAAGTCTTTCGACCACCTAACATCGACCTTCAAAGTACCTGAACTTCTCAACATCTACGAATTCTATTCACACTTAGAAAAATTCGAATTTTTTAATGATTGATTTTATTATTTTTAATGGACAGACAATTTTAGTACCTAAATCCAACACTTACCAGATAATTATATGTATCATACATGTGCACACTCATTTTTCCCAGGTTCAAGTGACCTTAACAGGCTTGCGTGATTGCTCAGAATGCCCAGAACAGCAGTGCCAACAATGTTAAAAATATTGTAAAACTAAGGAAAATGGACTAGCCAACAGGAAAACATCGTGGTTGGCTACCAACCACGTAAACTTAGCATTGGACCAATGTCCATTTTACAAATTTTGAAAATTTTTGTCTTTATTTTAGAATTTTTACGTGGTTCTTCCCAAATTTTTGCGTAGTTGACCTAATTTTGCTTTGCGTGGTCCGTGGTTGGTCGACTCCCCAGCCTCAAGCACGGTTTTTTTGTATTCGGCGAAGATTTTTCGCGATGTACAAAAACTTTTGGGGACCGTCTTTGAACATGTACAAAGATTTTTTGGAAGACAAAAACTGCAAAAAAGGTTCGAAATTCGCTAAAATTCTCGGCGCTCCGCGCCGAAATGAGCAATTGTGTGTTCTATATATCTTTATAATTTCAGAAATTGCATTTTGAAAGGAAAAATGCCAAATTTTTTTGGCGCTTCGCGCCGTTTTGAGACGATTATTACTGATTTTTGCCCTCAGAAACCTAGAAATTGCTAAAATACGTAACCAAAGGTCGAACAACTCTGTTTTTGCCACACTAAAATCGCTACTGTACCATATTATAGTACCTAAAAATTTGTGTGTACGGAATGTACAAAGACTTTTAGGGACCATCTTTGTACATGTACAAACGGACCTTGTACAAAAAAAAACACTGGCCCCAAGTCACTTGACCCCCACTTGACCTTATGCACATGTGTGATATGTATTAGTTTACACAGTTTGTGATCAACGTACATGAGGAGTCCTGGTACACCTCTTCAGTCGTTTATGCACTACATTCTCGTATTTTCAGGATGGGCCTCACTCAATAAAGCAAGTACATGGAGTAGAGGGTATCAATCACTCCCTTTTGAATCGGACGGACAGGCTATCTCAGGCAATTTTTATCACTTGAAACGCTCTGTCCGCATCATTTTTATGACAAAAAAAACATTAAACCGTAATGACAAATTAACGTGTATGCCCAAAGAAAGTTTAAAATTGCGTCAAAACGAATCTTAAAAGTCGAATTGACAAACCTAGGCATATATGACACACGCACTTTCATCTTTGACATTGACATGAAGCAGATAGTATGGTCTAACCAACACTTACATCTCACTACATAGCTAGATATGCACAGCATGGGATTTCTGAGGGTGGGGTGAAATTTCAATGTCGTCAAAAACGTCATTTGCTCTATATTTCTTGAGCATAAAAACACAAGATAATTCCGAAAAAAAATTAGAATAAGTCGAATAAATTGAACAAAATATCAGAACCATACATGGGCAGCACTAAAATTCTGGGAAGGGGGTGCAAGATTTTTTAATGGTCAAAGAATGGTGTTTAAAATGGTGGTATGGCAGTATGGCAAAAAACACCATTTTCCAACGTTCCTCATCGGGCACTATCCATTGGCATCAAAAAATTGCGAAAAAAAAACAAAAAAAATTTCAAAAATTGAATTTTGGGAGAGTATTCCTGGGGGTATTCGGCCTTCTGGGGGTGCATACCCATCCAAACCCCCACGCCCAAATGTGATCAGAACATGAGTATATGGCGCGAAACGCCAAAAACCTGACACTTTTGAGCAAATAGATAGCTAAAAATGCTTTAAAAAAACACCTTTTCTGCGAATTTTCAGAAAATTTTCGTGAAATTTTAGAATAATCGCGAATTCTGGTTAGAAAAAATTTAACAAATACTCAAAAGGCCATAAAAAGGCACGTATTTTATTCACGCTTGAGCCAAAATCATGGAAAATACTTCGCAACTGGCACAATGCGCCAATAATTTAAAGATTCTACGTCAAAGGCATGCAATTTATCTATCTTTTTGTGCATTATCTTCCCTTTCAAATTTTTTGCGACCAAGGGAGAGATTCGGCCGCTTCCCACCCCCTAAATACGGCCTCGATGGTAAGTATATTTGTTAAACAGCGCATGAAAATCCTTTACTGCTACTATCAAAGTGGCAGAAGAGATTTCAAAAGTGCAATGAATGTTATGTCTATACATACTAACAGACCTGTAACCAGGGAGCAGCAGGGGGCTCGCTCGATTTTTCCCCTACCAACTAAAGAATATTTTTGATTTTTCACAAGGGTCCCTTGAAGAAAAAAATTTAAAATCCTCTAATTTAATTGAAAACCATCAAAGAAGTTTTAGCACAGGTAAAGCCGAGCTAATAAGGTCAAAGTTGCTATATTATTTTTCTGTTAATGCTTGTAATACGCAAGAAGCTCAGGTTTGAGGTCTGCCATCAATTTTTCTTTTTTAAAGGAACCTAAATTATAAAAAACTGAAAATTAAAATTAACGTGAGCCGAGCTAGACCAGATGCTGAAATCAGTCTTGCAAATAATTTATATAATACTTTCTGTACCGAAGCAAAACGTATCGATTTTTCAATTTTTCTCTCTGTTTTATAGAGTTCAACTAAGAATGGTCAAAAATGCCCTTAGTTTTGCATAGACCACTTTTAACTGTTCTCGAGATATTTGACCCCAATAATTTCGAGTCCGTCTAAGTAAAATCCTGGTCACGGCTTTGAGTACATAGGTCAGATTAGGCACTTTACAAGTAACTATTGGTCAACCTAAACAACAAAAGCATTGTTACCCGAGGATTGTCGTAGAAAACTCCGATCGGAGGGGCGTTTGGAGCGATGCAAGTCACCTCAGTGAAAGTGGCACCGACATGATTCCCGTTGTATGGACCCCTGAGGAACTTATAAGCTACTAGAGCTGACTTCTGCCATGGAGGCTCACCAGTGGACACTATCGGCTCATAAAACAATCCGGAGTAGCTGAGGGCAGCTATAAAATAATTGTTATAATCATAACCGTGGGCCTAAGACATTAAAATAGCTTCAGTAAATATAGTTGCGCAACAACTTTTTTTAGCAGAGAGGATTTGATTTATTTTAAATTGGCACATAGACCTATGAGCATTATAAACTTACTTTTATCAATCCATGATTCAGTGCGCATAAGGTACTCATCTGCATATATTTTTCTAATAAAACAGGCTTCGTTACAACGCACAAGCAATCATTTGAAATCCCTTGCTTCGCATTTTCTAAAATGTGCTGAACCATTGAATAATATCGCCTAATCTTAAGGAGCTACGTACAAATCTCGAAGTGTGCTTTAATGCATAAATGACGAAAATTTCTTTCAGGAAAGAGTCATCGAATCACAGAACACCTAAAAGTTAACAGACATGCAAAGCATAGGAATTCTGGAAGGGGATTTTTAAGTGCCTTCTCTCTGCTCAAAAAAACAGTAGGTACTTGTCAAAAATATCGTTTTTCGGCGTTTCTGATGATGCTCTATCTTTCTAAAGCATAAAAACACAAAAAAAATTCTAAAAAATATCAAAAAATTCGACTAAGTTGAACAGTATATAGTCATAGATAAGCATATGGCACGAAGCACCGAAAACTCGACACCTTTGGGCAGACCGATAGCAAAACACGTTTAAAACAACACCTTTTCATACAAATTCTCTGAAAATTTTCGAAAAATCGCGAATTCTGAGGGGGAAGGGTAGAAAAAATTCTGTAGGGGGCGGTAAAAATTTTCAGGGGGAGAAAATGAAACCCACAAGCAGTGATCGACCGCGTACCCGGGCCCGGACCGGGCCCGGCCGGTCATAGCAGGCCCGGGCCCGGCTGAAAACCACCGGGCCTCAAATAATTAACGTTAATATTTTAGACGTTTACTATTTCAGCTGTTGTCCGTACTTCTTATGAATTTGCTAGCCTGTGATTCTATTTAAATCCATTTGCCTTACTTCTGCCCACCTGCTCATTATCATATACTTGTTAACTTCATATGTGCATTCATCTTCTATACAACGCTTCAATCAGAGGCGTAGCCAGGATTTTGGTTCGGGGGGCATATACAAAAAATTGTTTAAGACTAATTTTGCATTGAATGTTAGTAACGTTAGGTACCTATAATAATACTGAGTTTTTCGACCTTTAGTAGTGTAGCCTAGCTAATTTATGGGTTTCTGACAATCAAAAATACAAAAAATTTAATCAGCGCGAAACGCCGGAAATTTTTGAAATTTTTACCGTTTCCATGTAGAATTTACGGTCTTTTAATTGACGAACACTTCGGAAATCATAAGAGGCGCAAAGCACCAAGGAATTTAATAATCTTATACTGTCCTTAACATTTTGTAGCCTCTGAATACTAATATTCTGCGATATTTTGCCTGATTTAGGCCATTAAACGCAATGCTTAAGCTTTACAAAAAGAAAGAAAAATAAGCAGCAGCGCCATGCGCCAGAAAATTTTGACGTTTTAGCTCTTTAAACACAATTTATACCGCTTAAATCATAGAGAACAGGCAAATTAATTTCGGCGAACCCTTTTCCCTTTTGTCTCCCAAAAATCTCGCTGCACATGTACAACGAGATTTTGCGGCGAGGGAGGGGGACTGCGGTGGCGCGCTCAATCGCCCTCTAGAAAATTTTGTAAAAAAGCACTTTAATGCTAAATACTATCGCTAAAATTTTCGCAAAATCGGCCAAATCTCGATTCTAAATTAAGCCCAAAACACTTAAAATTGATGAAGTCCTACATTGTACAAGATTTCTAAGCTGAAATGCGCTTTTCGACCTCTGCTAAGTATAAAGCGCAGCAAATGGTGCTGCAAATAAGATATAAAAAAGATGTATCAATGACAATTTTGTTCTTATCGTTTTCAGGCCCATTTGTGGCCTTCTTATTAACAAGATATAATTCAGAAAACAGAAAATGCGCAAAAACATAAGAAAATTTGGCCATTCCTTTCATTTAAAATAGGATTATGTGTCCTGTCTTTGTGAAGAAAGACAAACAATGCAAAGAATAGACAAATTGGTACACAATCATTTTCGCACATTTACTTTTATGCTCAACACTAAGTGATGTGAATTGATCGATTATTTTAGCTAATTTAAGCTTTTGAAATCATTGGATCTATATAACAATAAATATAATAAGACTCGGCGCGAGGCGCCGGAAAATTTTTGACGTTTTTTGCCTTTTTGAACTCAATTTTCTGGACACAATTATTACACTCGAAAAAATCAACAAAATATCTGAAAAATTTCGGGGGGGGCAAGTGCCCCCAATGCCCCCTGGCTACGCCTATGGCTTCAATACGTGTCCTATCCTATACACTACACAATTTCAATTGACGTCAATGTACGCTATAGTTTGAATTCTAAAATGCAAACAGCATATCTTCTATCCGACCATATCATAGTCGCTGTTATGTCTCAATGCATAAATTTAATGCTCAATTTCCTTTAAATATCTACATGAAACCTTGTGCTTTTTCAAACCGTGTTTAGTTGCACGAGCATTTTAATAATGGAATTGCGCGCTATTGTATTAAAACTTTTTCTTGCTTGAATAATGCTACCAAAATCCTTGCTAACTACTTAATTTATTTTTAGAAAGATTGAATAATTAACAGAGCTTAGAATTCAAAAATCCTTTTGATACAGCAGTAAGCCTTGCGTTTGACAAATAACAAATGTTAAATCGGTCTAAATATGTATCTTATGCATAACATTATATTGGAAGCAAGGCATGTTGTTAGTATATAAGCCCGGGCCCGGGCCCGGTACCAAGCCAGGCAGCAAAGCCCGGGCCCGGGCCCGGTTTTTTTTTGAACCCGGTCGATCACTGCCCACAAGCCCTGCGCCAGGATCATGCACGAAAGTTAGTGTGTTAACTAATTTTTTATGCATCATTTTACACGATTTTCTTTCCTTAACAACAGCTAGCGTGTTCCGGATTCTTTCCTAAACAAAATAAAATCAATTCCCGGGGCAGATTAAAACTAGAGCGCTTCGACTCTGGTTCACTTTGTTCAGTAAGATGAAGCAAAAACAGCAAAATACTACGTAGCAATGTTTTTCTTGTACGAGTCTCTTCAAATCTACAAAGCTTTCCGAATAATCCTTTGTATGAGCAAAAAATGAGGCTGCTAGTGCTAGATATACCAATTTGCATGGACGTACGCAGGGGCAGTGGCGAATTTGAGGGGACGGCCCCCTTAGCCCAAAAAAAATTTAGGAAAGGTAAGATAAAGCATGTAAAATAATGAAAATTGGCATCTTTTATCGAAAAACCTCAAAATTTTTCGGAGCGCCGTAGGATCGTTATTTTTCCTATGAAAAGAAACAATGAAATTAGCGAAAATAGACTACTCAAAAATATTAAGATGAAATGCACCTCCTGATTATGTCAAATGTGCTGAATTCAAAAAAGGAATTTGCATTCGATCCCGAACATCTAAAAAGTCACAGCCATAAGCTTTCCAATGCAGACCGAAGGAAACTAACAACAAAATTTCTCAGTCGTTTTGGCTGTATTCTCTGTTAGGGTATACAAAATACAAAGCTAGTACTTATACATACAAACGCCCGGTAAGCATAACCACAATGTGCCGCGACCGAATGAAGCATGTACACCAGCTCACGGATAAGCACTTAACTAAGCCTAGCCAGAATCAGTAAATAAAAGGGAACATTAATCAGACTCATGTGCCTTAAAAACCCGACGTCATCAGCAGTGATGAAACGAATCCTCAATTTCAATTTATCCGAACCCGGATCCGGATCCTGATTTTCGCAACTTCCGATTCCGTATCTGGATACTAAATTTTACAACTTCCGGATCCGGGTAGTAAAATTGAAATTCCGAATCCGGATTGAATATACATTAACCTTTGCTGGATTTGTTGTTATGCACTATCGTAATTATTGTACCTGCTTATTGGTGCCAAAGATGCAAGTGTTTTTCGCACAAACATGTGAATTTTTGGGGTAGGTACATACTGTATTGTAAAATTGAGGCTTATTCCGAATCCGGATTCAATATACATTAACCTTTGCTGGATTTGTTGTTATGCACTATCGTAATTATTGTACCTGCTTATTGGTGCCAAAGATGCTAGTGTTTTTCGCACAAACATGTGAATTTTTGGGGTAGGTACATACTGTATTGTAAAATTGAGGCTTTTTGTGTGGTAACCATACATGATCTGGGGGTTTGGGGGGGTTTCACCCCCCGCAAAATCATTTTTCACCCCCGCAAAAAATTTTTCACCCCCCAGAATTGGCGATTTTTCAAAAGTTTCCTAAACTTACCTGAAAATTGGTAGAAAAAGTGTCTTTTTAAGGGTTTTTGGCTATCTATTTGCTCAAAATCGCCAAGTTTTCGGCGCTTCGCGCCATATATTCATGTTTTAAGCGATATATTGGTCAATTTATTAGACTTTTTTCGAAGTTTTTTTCATGATTTCATGCTCTAGAAGGATAGTGTATCATCAGAAACGCCAAAAAACCATGTTTTTTAACGCGTACCGGCCATTTTTGGGCCCAAAAAAGGCACTTTAGGTCTTCACCCCCCAGAATTCCCATACTGTGCATGTATGATGGTAACAGTAGCTTTTAAGACTTCTTAAAAGTAGTTTAACCTATTTCTCGATTTCTGACGATAAAATAAAGAAAAATTTATCAACAGAAAAATCTCAAGAGTTTTGCAATATACAAGAAGAATTTTGAGGTCTTTTCATTGATAAGAGCATAGAAAACTTAAATTGCGAGCATTAAAAAAATTAGTCATCTTTGACGCGTTAAACACAATTCTGAAGCTTTGGTTAGGGAAGCAAAGTGGAAAATTATCAACTTTGTACGAATCAGTTTTGTTGACAAATTTGTCTTTAAGCTCAATTCAAGCTAAGGCTTTTAACGGATTAATATTGCAAATCACTCAACTCTATAAAAAAATCACTATAATATCCTGGCTAATTGAAGCTAAACTCAACACTGGACGTTTAAAACGAGGGGAATGGCACAATAAACAGCGCCAAATGCTATGAAATTTGACGTTTTTACCTTTCAAAACGCAATTCTTACCATTAAAAAGATATATTGAACTGACTACTGATTCCGGCGGGAAGCGTCATAAATTTTCGAGAATTTTTGTCATTCTTAAAGTTTTTCTCCTCCCAAAAATCATTGTACATCTAAAAGGGGTCTTGAAAAGTCTTTGTATGCACATACATACGAAAAAATCTCTGCCAAATACAAAAAAGTCGTGCTCAGATGATCGGTGTATTTGGATAAAAGACAGCAATTATGGGTTCACTTCCCATTGCTTCATCTCAATACATTAAAATACCTTTCAGTTGCCGCGACTAATATCCTAAATCCTTCCCATTCAAACAGCTTTTTAGCGGGACTAGAATAGTATATCAATCAACGCACAATAGTCTGCATCGTGAAAAGAGTTAACCAAAATTTATTTCCTTAAAGTATAATTGATCAGAAGCTAACTTTACTTTATGAGTATAGAAAACATCAAGATATTGCAGTCTTTGAACGGCTACTACTTTTAAAGTTATTATGCCCCGATCAAAATTCCTATTTTTAAATTCAGAACGATCGACTCTAACAGAAACATGTTTTTTTAAACTTTAAAACAGTTAATACTTATCAATTCCCATCTTGGAAAAATTCAATTTTCAAATAAGTGTTATTTTCGGAGTACTTATAGCATCTACCGACAAATAACTTTTGTTTGAATTTAGCATATTCGATTCTATCAGAAAATTGTTTTACTTTGAAATTGTGAGTTACTCATATTCTACAATGCAGCCCTAATTTGATGACAAGAGCTGTTTGTGTATAGTCTTCGGCTTGACAATAAAGGCCATTAAGCTACAAGAAATAGAACTGTTACCAGAGTCGTATTTAAGAGGGGTACGAGGGAGCGGCCGTCCCGCCCACTTGACCGTTAAGAATTTTGGCAGGTAAGATAAGGTACGGAAAATTGAAATAATTGCGTCTGCTTGCCCGAAAATCGTCAAATTTTTGGCGCTTTGCGCCGTATGTGAAGTATTTTCAATAGTTGTGCCCACACATGGGCGTGGGGGGTTTGGGGGTATGCACTCCCCCCAGAAGTTGAAATACCCCCAGGAATCAAAATAACCCCCCCCAGAATTCAAATTTTGTTTTTCAAATTTTTCAAATTTGAGCGAGAATTAAGTATTTTTAGCTTTACCGAGTTAACTGATCGAGTGATGCCATTAGACACCGTGAACAACTCGTTAAAATCTATGTCTATAAGACCATGGTAAATTTTATATGCCATCAATAGATCATGACGGACTCGACGTAAAACATCAGATATCTATCAATAAATGCACAGTTCTGTACATGGGTTATAAAAATCCAAAACATCAATCAATATTTCATTAAAATCAATCTTTGCCTTCTGATTCTGACTGTGTCCGTGACTTAGGTGTTCTAATGTCTCAAAATTTGAAATTTCAACAGGTTTTTACCCACACGTTAAAGGAGGTGGCGACTAATCGAGCTGAAGAGCCACAATGCGTTATTTTAACTAAATTTGATCAATATTGCAATTCTGCCTACGTATTTCTTTGATTTTTACCATGGGTAAAATAAATTGCGCTTCGAAAAATATCGATACCAGTTTAAGTGCCAGGTCACCATCACGTACGTCTAACTTTGCTGTATTAAATGCTGCAAATGATAATTCTGCCGACTGTGCTATTTGCTACAAGTTAGTCACTGATGACGATACTGCTTTATTATGTGATTTTTGTGAACACTGGGGTCATACATCTTGCTTAAAAGTTGACGATCATGACTATGAAACTTATTCAAAGCCCCATTCCACTTTCTATTGTTTCCATTGTAGACCGATCGTGAAAAAATATCTTCATATTGAACAACGTTTAGACAATTTTGCTACTCAGCTTGCTGACTTACAAAATAAAATTGATCACCTTGAACGTTCACGAAATTGTTCTACTGATAATGATAAAAACGATTTGTCTGCCATGATAAATGATGCGATTGAAAGGGATTCTAAAAAGTGCAATGCCGTTTTATTCAATTTGCCTTTATCGAACAGTGTCGAGGACATAAATCAGGTAAAATCTCTGATTGACTCTTATTCTGATGGTCACGATCTAGTGTCGTCCAATGTTACTCGCGTCTTTCGTGATGGTCCCATTCATGAAAATCGCGTTCAATTTGTCAAAGTTTGCCTGACTTCGGCTCAGGCAAGGCATCGCTTTATCTCACTGATTAATAAGACAGTCCGTGTCCAATCCAAAGGCCCACTTTCGCATCTACGTTGTCGTCCTGACCTATCCTTTCTACAACGAAAACGGCAACGCGAACTGGTTTATGAGCTGAATGATCGCAAATCTAGAGGTGAACAAGTATTATACATCGATTTTCGTGCTGATTGCGTTAAATGTAAACCTAATGTAAATATTAATAGCCCGTGACTCGCTCATTAGGTATCCGCGCCCCAAGATTATTTAAAATTTCAATGTTTTTATGCTAATGCTCGAAGTCTTTTGAACAAACTTAGCAACTTACATTTTTTGCTGAATGAAGAAAGTTTTGATGCTCTATTTTTTTCTGAAACATGGTTCCATGTTGATATTTCCGATGGATTATTGTGCCCTGGCAAAAATTATCGCATTTTTTGCTGTGATCGAAACGGTAAATATGGTGGGGGTGTAGCTTTATTTCTTAAAACTTCTCTTAATGCTATTCAAATAAATCCGCCACCCGCTTTTAAAGCTCCCGAAATTCTAATAACTGATATTTTTGATTCTAATAGAAAGATCAGATTTATTTTGGTTTACCGACCTCCTGATTTTGATCTAGCTTATGCTGAAATTTTATGTAGATGTATTGAATGGGCTTGTTCTGTTCCTTTCCCTTTTGTAATCTTAGGAGATTTTAATTTGTCAAAAATCAATTGGTGGATAAGTTCGGTTCCTACTGATAATCTAAATACCCTATTTTTCGACACACTTTCGGGCACTGGTTTACATCAATTAATAACAGAAAATACTCATGAAAAAATATACTAGATCTTCTCTTTGCATCTGATCAAATTTCTAACGTAAAAGTTGATATTCCTTTTTCTAATAGTGATCATAATTCAATTATATTTGATTGTCTTTTGATGCCAGTCCGTAATCCTAGATCATCTTTTTTTAACTTTCGTAAAGCTGATTTTGATGCGTTAGGTCTAGCACTGTCTCAAATTTCTTGGCCTGATCTTTTTGATACCTGTTCTAATGTAAATGATATGTATAATTTGTTTGTTGGAGTGCTTCACTCTTTAATTTATGCATTTGTTCCATTAACTCACCCCAAGCCCATGAAACGTAAATATCCCAAACTAATTAAAAGAATGTTAACTAAAAAACGTATGCTTTGGAAGAAACATAAACTTTATCACTCCACTGATACAAAAATCAAATATAAATCTTTTTGTAGAAAATTGGATTTTCAAATTTTTAAAAATTTCTCTGCTTCTGAAGAAATTAATCTTCTTTCTGACAAAAATTTAAAATCATTTTATAAATTTGTCAATAATCGCTTGAATGATCATCGCTCTTTTCCACCTCTTTTTCATGACCACAAAATCGTTTCTGATCCTTTAGAAAAGGTAAATTTGTTTAATAACTACTTTTCTTCTGTTTTTTCTGTTGATAATAATCATCTTCCTTTTTTAGATTCGATGACTGGTTTTGCTTTGCAAACCATTCATATTGACGCTTGGAACGTGCAACTGGTTTTAAATCAAATAAAAGGTTCTTTTTCTATTGGTCCCAATGGACTCTGTCATTTTTTCTTGAAAAAACTTTCAAATTATCTTGCTGAGCCTTTAGCTAGTATCTTTAATGTTTCTTTTTTGACTAGCACTATCCCCAATTTATGGAAATTGGCAAATGTAACCCCAGTCTTTAAAAAAGGTGATGCGGCTGTAGTGAGTAATTACAGGCCGATTTCTATTTGCTGCTCATCAAGTAAAATCATGGAAAATTTGATTAATTCAAAAATTGTCGATTTTCTCACTACAAACAGACTCTTATCTTCTTCTCAGTTTGGTTTTCAAAAATCAAAGTCTTGTGAATTACAACTACTTAAATGTAAACACAGTTGGACGGTATCTTTGAGTAATAGGACTCCTGTCGATGTAGCTTACATCGACTTTTCTAAAGCTTTTGATAAAATCCCGTTATCTAAGCTTTTATATAAGCTCTCAAAATATGGAATAAAAGGTCTACTTTTTAATTGGCTTGATTCCTTTTTACATGATCGGTCTCAGCGTGTTTGTATTGACGCAGCTTTTTCTGATTTCATGCCTGTTGGCAGTGGTGTCCCCCAAGGTAGTTGTATTAGTCCTACTTTATTCTTAATTTATATTAATGACCTCATGTAATTTGATTGAATATAGTAAAATTTACCTCTTTGCCGATGATGTCAAAATCTTTGGTCCATCTTCTGATTATTATTTAATACAAAAAGATCTGGACAATATTTATATTTGGTCTATAAATTGGCAACTTCCTGTTGCTTCGGAAAAATGTGCAGTTTTACATCTTGGTAAAAATAATCCAAAAAAGCTTTATTCTTTGAATAATATAAATATTCCAAATGATATTTGTTCCGTTCGTGATCTGGATGTTTATTTTTCCCATAATCTCAATTGTAAGGAACATTTAAATCACATAATTAAAAAAGCTGTTTCTCGTTGTTTTCTAATACACAAAGCTTTTCTTTCTTGTGATAAAGAAATTTTAGTTAGGTAGGGCTTATACTACTTATGTAAGACCTATGCTTGAGTATGCTGTTTCTGTATGGAATCCATATTATGCAAATGATATAAATCGTCTTAAAAATGTTAAGCGTAAATTTACTAAACGTCTTTTTGGTTTTAATAGCAATTTATCCAATCTTGAACGCCTAAAGCTTCTTAACCTGCCTTCTTAAGAACTTCGTTGTCTTCACATATGTCTATGTCTCATGTATCAAATTATTAATGGTTTATCTTGTATTGATGCTAATGAATTCTTCATTTTTAGTCAAGGCACTACTCGATCAGTTAACAGTAGTGATCGACCGGGGCGACTTTTTTGGCCGAGGCCGGGGCGGTACCGGGGCTGGAAAAAAATCCCCAGCCCCGGCCGGGGCCGGAGCTGGCCGGGGTTAGACAAGGAAAATATTATTGCATGACACATACTTGGGGCGGACATAGGAAAAGAAATATGAGCGACTGCTCCATTCAGTAGTAAATGACAAGCGCAAAGTTAGGTGCGCCTTTTCATATCGAGTTTTATTAATATTTATGTCACAAGAAACAAATTTAGACCAGTGTTTCATTGTCTGAATCATCAATAAAGTCTATGTCGCTGCTATTAGCACACTCTATATCATTTGAATCTTCGCTACTGCTACTGCTGCTGTAGCGATTGGATGCAATAGGTATTGGATGTAATAAATGAGACATCACACATTCCTATAATGGGGAGGGGTATTACCCCCTCAGGGTCCAAGACACAAGTCACTGTCAGACGATTTTTGGTGAAAACCTTTTGAATTTTTTGAACTTAATTTTTTAGTATGGCAAAAGTGTATATAACTATTAGAATTTCACGAAGTGATACATTATTTTAGAATGTGAGCTAGAGTAAATAGATAAACTATCACTATAAAACATGCATGTAATCGCTAAAAGCTTTATGAGGGCCCCTCAGTATACATGTAACGGCTGGAAATCTAGGGTAGGGGTCCCTCGCCATTTTTAGAAGCAGGGGGTTAGCGACTAGATCGAAAATGGTAAAAACACATAAAAATAGCCAAAAAAGCGCAAGTTTTCGCCAAAAAATGGGGGAGGGTGTTCAAATACTTTCTGACTTTCAAGGAAGTTCGGGGCTTCAAAGCGTGGATGAGGGATGGCCCATACCCCTGTCACGTATATTTCTTGGTCATTTTCAGGGAAAGGGGGTAAGCGGCTCCATTTTTGCAGCCGCTTACCCCTCTGAAAATCTTTAACATGGTAGAATTTGCAATAAGGAATTCTACACCTTTTTACAATTTTTGTTCTTCAAAAATCTTTGTACATGTACAAAGACAGTCCTGAAACGTCTTTGTACATCAGCAAAAATCTTTGCCGAATACAAAAAGACCGTGCTTCTAGATGTGATAATTCGGCCTGAATTTAGTTGATAATATCAGTTCGGCGCAAAGTGCCGAAATTTTTATGAGCTTCTGATGGAATTCACACATAAAACTCGACTGAGAAAGCTAAAACAACTTGTACTACAAAATCAGAAATATTACAAAAATTGTAATATGCGAATTAAATCTTGTAATAAGCAACACTGCGCTTAGAATGGAAAAATGGAAAAATGTCAATTATTCAGAAACCCTAAATTAGCCAAATACACTACTAAAGGTCGAAAAACTATGTTTTACCACACTGAAATCGTTACTGTACCATATTGAAGTATACAAAAATTTACATGTACAAAACGGTGTTTTTTTGTATTTGCCAAAGATTTTTCCCGATGTACAAAGACTTTTCAGGACTATCTTTGTACATGTACAAAGATTTTTGGGAAGATAAAAACTCCGATATGAAAAATTGTCTGTCCTATATATCTTTAAAATGGCAAAATTTGTATTTAGAATGGAAAAATGTCAAATTTTTAGGCGCTTCGCGCCGTTTTGAGACAATTTCAGTAATTTTTGGCGTTAGAAACCCAGAAATTAGCTAAAATATACAATCAAAAGTCAAAAGACCCTGTTTTATCATACTAAAATCGCTATTGTATTATATTATAGTAACCAAAAATTTGTGTGTACAAAATGTACAAAGACTTTTGGGGACCATCTTTGTACACGCACAAACGGACCGTGTACAAAAAAAACACTGGTACAAAATGTACAAAGACTTTTGGGTACCATCTTTGTTCATGTATATACAAAGGTACACTATACAAAAAAACACTGTCACATACTGATAGTTTGCGAAAATGTGTATGTTTAAAAATATATTTATATAATATAGCTACAAAAATTTGTTAGCTCATACAAAGACCTTTTCGGAGATCTTTGTACAAGCACAAGAAGCTCGTACAACAAAATAGAGTCGGCTAATAATAGTCCACCACTTAATTTTCTGGTCCTCCAATTTGGGACTTCACCCCTCCCTCAACTCTTGACCTTAGGAAACTATTTGAGACATATTTAGTTTATCGGATCGGACGCAATTCTGCAGCGTAGTTTACATTCGCCTATAATTAACCTCCGTCCTAATAACTATTACACAAGAAACGCGTTTTGAAGCACGCGATTCCCATTCAATTAAATGTAAAAGTGTTTTTTGTAAAAATAGTTTGTTGAAAACGTACAATTTCCAACTAGAAATAGAAGGTATTAGTCAGCTCTAAATCTTTTAGCCATAGCTATGAATGAATGAGTTAAAAGTAGCATTCAGTTTAAATAAGTTAAGTGGAGGAATCGAAAACACGCAGATTTTCCTGAACATTATTTCAGTAAAAGCTCATTTATACACAGAAGCAAAGTTATAACAAGGACTAAGTAAGTATACATATATTCTAATCAGTACAGTTCTCAAAATTAACACTTGCTCATTGATTAATAAGTGCCAGTATCACAGCCTGTACAAAATACGAATTAAACTAAATTTTTCCCCGGCCCCGGCCATTTTTGACCTTGCCCCGGCCAGGGCCGGGGATGCTCAAAAATGGCCGGGGACTGGGCCGGGGCCGGGGCCCCGGTCGATCACTAGTTAACAGTCGTAAAGTTACACTACCAGTTGTCCGTTCCAATGCTCACCTCAACGATTTTTCGCAAAGATACCGAAAAATCTGGAACTCCTTACCTGATCAAATTGTCTCTTCTCCCAAAATCGGTTTGTTCAAAAAAGAGCTCCTAAACATTGATTTTACAAATTTATTGTTGGGGCACACCTAGTTGTATCACTTTCGTGATCTGTGTATGTCCTTTCGTTCAGTCGCTATTTTATCATGTATTTGTGTTTTATCAATTTTCGTGTATTTTTCTGACAATAAACACATTCTTCTTCTTCAAATAATTAAAAAAGCTTCTCAACGCTCTAGTTTGATTCGTTCGTCCATTACTTGAATACTGCTCTTCCGTTTGGAATCCTTATCGTATTCGAGATATTGATCGTATTGAAAGAGTTCAGCGCAAGTTTACGCGTAGTATTTTTGGCTTTAAAAGCGGGTTGTCTTATAACGATCGCTTAAATAAACTGTCTTTAGAACGCCTCGAATTACGCCGTGTTCGTTTTGCTCTGTGTTTGTATTTTCAAATTATTACTGGACAGTCTCATATTCTTTGTGACGATTTTTTCGCTTTAAATGACAATTGTACTCGCTCCGCCAATAATTTTAAGCTTATCGTCCCTCTGGCTCGCTCCGATATTCTCAAGTATGATTTCAGTCATAGATACTTAAATCTGTTGAATTCGCTACCAAATGATGTTGTAAGTTCACCTAACCTGGAAATTTTTAAACGCAAACTCAATACTGTCGATCTGTCTTTTGTTTTAAAGGGGCGTGCGTAAGTTGTCACCTTCGTGACTGCATGTCTCTATTGCTAACGTTGTAGTCGTATATACCCGTATGTTGTCATGTGTGTCATTTAAAATATTGCATTTTTTTATCGAGTTTCATCCCTTTTTTTGTATTTGTGTGTTTTTCCCAGACGTTGCAATAGGTAAATGCTTTTGTTTGTTTGTTTAAGTGAGTTTAATTTAAAAAATTCTGGTTCCGGATTTACCCATTTGTCCTGAATCTGGTTCCGGTCCTGGTTCCGGATTTTACCTTTTCCCAAAAACAGCATCTACCTAGGTACCCGAAATGTGGAAAAAACAACACAGGTAAGTAGGAATCGCACGACAGAAAGAGCTTACCGAATACTGTGAAGCAGACTAGCACCACTATAGCAAAAATTAGAAAAATTATCACGTCTGCGTCCATCGAATTTCAGGCAAACGAAGTAATAACGACTTTAAGGAACAATTTTTGAACGGCCGAAGCGGACGTCAGTGCGAGTCATGAAAATTTGAAAATCATCTCTGTTTACAGTATTAAGACGTAAAAGTATTTTGAAAACAGCGACAAACTTGATATGTGGATGATTCGAATAGAACAAACGGATACAATTAAGTCTTTGCTGTACAATTTTATTTTAACAATGATTAGAAAGACTGCAAAGAAACTTCGTAGAGTGAAATGCAATTAAATAAAATAAATGAATGCATTACAATAAAATACAAATGTAGCTAAGGTATCTACACGGGCCGCACGTTTGCGGTCCGAACACAATTGACCGCGTTCGTTTTGATCCACCACTCGTCTAGATACGATATCGGCGCGCCAGCCGTCAAGAAGCGAAGTGTTCACGGTCGGACCCGACTCCGACAGTAGGATGTGCGGGCGGAGGCTATCTAGCCACGCAGGCGTTGATTGGTCGCGCTCAAACATCATGTACGTACTGCGACGAGTACGCCATGTGAGTACGCCTGTGGATACCACATCCCCTTTTCTTACAAAACATAGGCAACGTGACCGCTAATCCGGTTAAGCCTGTGTTGAGAGCGGAAAAATAAATAACGCTTATAGCGCCATCTTGCGTCAATTCATTATCGATATAAGCATATTCTTGTTTCTTGTTTTACTGTACCTCCAATTATCATTGTTAGTTGAGTTTGGCGTTGCGTTTCCAGCGATTAGTCGACGTTCGTCTGTACAGCTGTTTAATCAACGACTTCTCTTTATTCATTTTGTTTGGTGTATATAAAATTAGTTAGCAGACCCAATAGTGCAATATACTGCAGGTTGACTGGGTATTTGGCCGGCCTCGACATATTTTATAGCCGAATAATCTAGGTGAATTCCTTTTAGTTTTCCACTTTCTCAAAAATTCAGCATTCCTTCTTTCGATCTAAAAAAACCTATAAAAATTAGTACATAATTTTTATAGAGGATGACAGCCTGGTATAGAGCTCTGTGTTGTTGTATTTATTGTTCATTGTGCTATTGAAACCAAAATTCGTAATTAATTTCGCCATAGGTAATCTAGTGCGAAATCTTTTCAATTCCTTTCGTTAAAATTATTATCTTGGTCTAAAATTAGTGTTGTAAAAGATAAGGATTTTTTGCAAGATAAAAGATAAAGATAAAGTTGAAATTTTAAAATTTAGAAGATAAAGATAAAAAATTAAGAAAGATAAAGATAAAGATAATTTGCAAGATAAAGGAACCAAAAAGATAAAGATAAAGATAAAGTGTACATATGTAAATATGGTCGCCTGGACCCAGGAGAATGATGTTTGTGAAGTGCAATAAACGAGAGTGGGTGATGTAAAGCAGCCAACTGAATGCCCTAATTTTTACACCTGAGATCAAAGAGGTGATAGGCATTAAGCACACATAAATGTAGGTTTGGGGGTTTGCCCGCGGTATCTGACTGACCCACGTACTACTACTACTGGCAGACAGCAAGTCACTTCTTTCTTTTCACAAGCATCAAAACCCTGCTCTGTGCGCCTGTACAAAGTATAGTCGCAACAGTTATTGATTTTTTCAAACTTCTCTATGTTCCCCAGGCTTAGACTTAGATTAACGTGGGTGCTAGTAGTAGTACTCACGCTTAGATTGGTATCACTTCCGCTTACTTAGGTTGATATACAGGCATTAGTTTGGGCCGCACGCCATAGGGTTTAAACAATCGTTTTCTTTTCTTTTCTTGTATCAGTAAAACTTGAATGCTTCTAAATGTATTTCACGTCAAACCTGCATTTTGGATTACATGCTAACTTATGTACATACTTTATCTTTTTTGCAAGATAAATTCCTATCAAAAAGATAAAGATAAAGATAGCCTGTGATTTTTCCAAAAGATAAAGATAAAGATAAAGATGAAAATTCGTCAAGATAAAGATAAAGATATCTTTATCTTTATCTTGCTAAAAAGATAAAGATAAAGATATCTTTTACAACACTAACTTTTGACTTCGGGAAAATTCCAGGGTTTCTTAATTACTGCTGTGCACACCTGGGCGTGGGGTTTGGGGGGTATGCACCCCCAGAAACCAAAATACCCCCCAGAAATCAAAATACCCCCCAGAATTCAATTTTTGAAAATTTTTTTCGTTTTTTTCGCAATTTTTTGATGCCAATGGATAGTGCTTGATGAGAAACGTCGAAAAATAGTGCTTTTATCGCCATACCACCATTTTTAAGGCCATTTTTCGACCTTCAAAAAAATCTTGCACCCCCCCCCCCAGAATTTTCTATGCTGCTGTGTCAGGTACTGCGGTTGGTTTCCCCGAAATCTCCCTATGTACGGACAAAGTTAGGTCCGAGGAGATTTTAGGCAGTAAGTACTTAGGGTCAAGAGGTCGAAAAAGGCGAATCGCCGTAGGACCCGGACCAGCGCTAGGTATAGCCATGTACTTAAGTAAATCCTGAAGGTACTTATTGAGGGTTGTTGTTTTTGTAGTTGTTTGTGTGTCGAGTTTCTTCCTTGGCGGCATGCTGCCCGTTCAGATATCCGTACATACATACATATGTACTGCAAATACTTAACCAACAAGCACCTATCTGCGCATTAGATACTTCCAACAACACCTCATAAGTTACACAATACAATGAAATAAAATGCAATGACCTGGTGCATGAAATCGCGTGATAAGCAGATGTCTTATCACTGTAATACCCAATTTCTTCGTTGCTCAATGAGTACAGAATGACCCGAGTCGTCTGTCGAGCGGTGAAGATTGGAGTTACAGTAATAAGAACTTTTGATTACCGATCATTTTGACGGAATGGGACGTTTGGGCGCAGCCGGTTTGGCGCAAGGACATTTTAGCACAGGACTTTGGCGCGGCCGTTTTGGCGCAAGAGGACCAGACGCGTACATTACATACATAAAATGTGCATACACAGTACAAAATCATTTCGGTATAGGTATGTACATATGTATGTACTAGCAAAGAAAAAATGCTCCGATGGAACAAAAAAGATGAATATACTTGGAATTGTGGATTATTATGGATGTAAAAGGAGGGGACTAGGAAAAATCTACCTAAAGTCGGAAAATCTGCTAAAAATCACACTTTCTCTAAGCAACGCAAAAATCGATGTATATTCTGCGGCCAACAGATTAAAATAAATATTCAACCATAACAATGATTGAAACAGCAGCACGTTAGCTATGCAGTAGCTATGGGAAATGATATTAAGTAAACTAACAGTCTTCCAAGCCAATTGAATGAAATAGCAAACATCGAAGACAATTGAAGACATGGTTGGTTAAAAACAGTAGGAAACACGTAAGTTGACTTGAAACAGACTTAATGTAGATACACTAGCATGCCCGAAACGATTGTGTGCACTAATCAATCGGCTCCTGCTTTGCTTGCTATAATGCTCATAGAACAAAACAACTTTAAATACAATACCTCTTAGTTTTCTATCAATCAGGTGCCAGCAATTTAAAAAAGTAACCTTGATAGATTTCGTTTATACACTCTTATCTGAAACTTCGAACATTATTTAAAAAAGACACTTTTTTAGAGGCCGCAGAATATACATCGATTTTTTGCGTTGCTTAGAGAAAGTGTGATTTTTAGCAGATTTTCCGACTTTAGGTAGATTTTTCCTAGTCCCCTCCTTTTACATCCATAATAATCCACAATTCCAAGTATATTCATCTTTTTTGTTCCATCGGAGCATTTTTCTTTGCTAGTACACTACTTTTAATTAGCGTGATTTCAGTACATCAGTCAGTAAACACAATCAGTAACATGCCACAATAATGACAACAGTCCAAGAACGCGGAAAACAATATTGTTCTTAACATCAGCATTATCCTTTTAAACAAGACAACCTTATTGACACCATCCATTTTCAAATTAAAACTGCATTAAGTTATTTCTTCTTAATGTGCAGTTCACTTATAATCAAGCACAAAAATTTGACCAACGAATTCACATTGCAAATCCTCACTCAATCAATACACAAGCACAATGTGTTGTGACTTTTGAAATTGAAAACACCCAATTTTCAATTTTCAAATTGAAAATTGGATCAATTTTCAAATTGAAAATTGGGTCAATTTTCAAATTGAAAATTGGGTGTTTGAATTTGCGATGAAGAAAATAATCAAAAGATAGTCACTTGGTTTATTTAAGCCGAGTAATAAAATAACGACCGTCCACCAATTCCAAACTAAACGCAACTAATCTGATCACTATGAAAAAGTTTTGAAAAATGAGCTTGCTAAGCGAGAGTTGTAAACCAAGAGAAACTTAAAGTTAAAACCTACCATTAAATTATGAGAGAATTATAAAAGATTTTAAACTTCAAGAAAATGGAAAAGGCGGGATGTTGGTAAATTAGAAGGCAAAGATTTTCGGCAAAAATTCAAAAACTTCACGCAAATATCAAATGTAAGGAACACTAACGCTTTGATTTGGTAGTAAAATAAATTTGTAGTATAGACTACATATTAACAACAAATGAATAGTGCAAACTTTACACAACTACTAGGTGTAGAGAATACTAACAGTTTACGGCTTATTAATGTACATGATTACAATAAAGCTGTATATCTTTGTCGACTTCTGTGCACAGTAGTGTGATTGCTGGTTCATTTTAAACCACTTTTGAAGGCAATTTACATCAATTAAACGATAGCTCTCCATGTGCAAGATTCTGTGAAACATATTATAAACACGGCTAAGAAAGATTTAACTTTAATGCAACCCATTTAAGACAAAATTACATCTCTTCAATGATCTAAGGACACTTGAACATAATTTTTAAATCACTTTAGATTACTTTTGAGGGTAAACAAACTCACTTAATTGATGTCTCACATATGAATCCTTGAAAATTTCTTGACTTCAGTTACAAAGTCTCTGCAAGTCTATCGAATTAGGGTTAACACGTAACGTAAACTTTACACAAACACATAGCGTAAAGAATATTTTAGTCGGATTCGTAATTTTGATGTTGCTCCGATATTTCTTTCAACATTTATGGAAAAATGAGTCTCCATAATGTTTTAAAGACAATAAACATTAGGTTTAAACCACTTTGCAATACTGCTGAGTGTAAGCAAGCGCGCCCAATTGACGTATATATTTCATTCCCTGTAAATTTTTATATCTCAGGAAAAAATTTCGATTTTTGCAATGCTCTAGAACAAAGGCTAACATGCAGTGTAAAAAATTACTCGGATATTATGATCAACATTCATGAAAAAATTATGTCTCTACAATGGTCTGAGGACATATAAACAATGAATGTAAACTACTTTACATCACTGTTGGATGTAAACAAACGCGCCTACGTGACGTCTCACATTTGATCCTTTGAAAACTTCTAGGCTCCAAGAAAAAATTAGGTTTCAGGAATGCTCAAAAACGAAGATAAATATATATGTAGTGTAAACTTCATGTAAACACCTAGTGTAAAGAAGATTTTAGTCAGATTCGTAATTTTGATATTGTCCCGATACTACGATTAATATTTATGAAAAAATTAAGTCTACATAATGTTCTATGGGCAAACTAACAATTGGTGTAAACTACTTTACAACACCGTAGAGTGTAAACATATGCGCCAGACTGGCATATCAAATTTGATTCCTAGTCCATTTCTAGACTTGATAAACGTGTCCCTGACTCGTAACCGGAGAAGCAGGCAGAAAAAACAAGACAGAAACGCATTTAAAACTCCAAATTTTTGACTTTACACTCGCTAAATATTAATGTATAGACAATTTGCTTTGACATGCACCCGATATAAAGCACTTTATTTTTATTCTATTAGACTTATCCCGACTTCTGGACGGAGAAAGTGGCGAACAAAAAACGCAACAAAAACGTATTTTCCATCATTTAGAACACTGTAAACTTTAAAATTCCGTACCGAACTCCCCATTGAGTTTAAAGAAATTCGGTTTGGTACAATTTGTAGCTTTTAAATCGTAGTACATTCCTGTGTGCCAAAATTTTGTTGCAAAAATTATTTGGCATGATTTATCAATCAAACTTCGGAAAAAACGTGTTTTTTAGCCCATTTTTTACCTCTGATTTCGAACTTTACACCCCCATAAATAACTCAATATTGCGTTTTTTTAAATGCGGTTTGCTGCGATGTTTAGCCCCTGTGAGGCACTTTATTAATGCTGTCTTCGATTTGCACTGACTCATAAGCGGAAAAATTTGGCAGAGAAATCTTAGTTAAAATCCGTTTTTTTACACCATCCACTAGAGTGTAAACTTTAAACCCCAGGATCTAACTCACCATAGAGCATACAAGACTTTGCTTATATGCAGAATGTAGCCCTTGATCCGCTCTACATTTCTGTCAGAAAACATTTTAAAAAACCTCATAACCGGAGTTAGTATCGGACATAGGAAGGTTGAAAACTCGACCAAAAAGTGCTTTTTCACCCCCAGATTTTCGCACTGTTTACACTGCCGTTCGATAAATAATGCGATTTTCAAAAACAAAAAAGTGTCATCTGTAGAATTCATCCCTCTATTATCCTATTCTGTTCAATCCTTCGAGTCATCAATACTCAGTTGTCCACATGCCGCAGTAAAAAGGTCCCAAAATTTGTCCTATGTTATAACGTTACACAAAAACTTTACACCTTCTTTACACAGTCAATTTTGAGTTTCAAGAAAAACAAAAAAACACGGGCAGCGAATTTTTTTATTATCTTTCTTTTAAAAAAACCGCACCTTCCAGAAGTGTCCCGTTATAGCTGTAGGGGGGTGCCCAGGTGTTGGGGGTACCCAAGTATATTATAGGTACGCGCTAACGCGCTACCTATGATGTACATAACTTCTTTTAAAAGAAATGCAAGTAGGTTACGTTCTGTGCTATGCATACGCTGATATCTGACCATACATATGCATGTGTACCTATGTATATACATGTATATAGGGATTGTGTCCCAACATGGCCACCAGTCCCAACACGGCTATCGTCCCAACACGGCCACCGTTCCAACACGGCCACCGAAATTCCCAACATGGCCACCGTCCCAACATGGCCACCGTCCCAACAGAGCCACTGTCCCAAAGAGGCCACTATCACTGTATTTTAATCAGTTAAGTAGGTATTAATAGTTAATTACAGGAAGGTAATTAGACATGGATATACATACCAAAATTCTGGGAGGGAGGGTGCAAAATTTTTCAAAGATCAAAAAATGGTCATAAAAATGGTGGTATGGCGAAGAAAACACCATTTTTCAAGGTTTCTCATTGAGCACTATCCAGTGGCATAAAAAATCGCGAAAAAAGCAAAAAAATTTCCAAAAATTGAATTCTAGGGGGTATTCGAACTCCTGGGGGTGCAAACCCCAAACCCCCAAGCCCACGTGTGTGGTGGCCTTGTTGAGACAGTGGCTTTGTAAAGACGGTGGCCATATTGGGATGGTGGCCATGTTGGGACGGTGCCGTGTTGGGATGTGTGGCCGTGTTGGGACAGTGGCCATGTTGAGACGGTGGCCATGTTGGGACGGTGGCCGTATTGGGACGGTGGCCGTGTTGGGAATTTTGATGGCCGTGTTGGGACGGTGGACGTGTTGGGACTGGTGGCCATGTTGGGACGTTACCGTCGTATGTATATACATATGTATGTGCAGCGTTCGTGTTAACATACCTACGTATGTGAGGGTTATTCGCTGGAGGCACTGTGAGCTGCAAGACGGGGTAACGAAAAAATTTAAAAAATGAATACATTATGAGAAATGTCGTGATTGCGTGAGAATGGACGCTAAACTTTCCTAATTTGACCAAAAATAGAGCAATAATGAAAATCACTCATAACCATTTCGTTGCTGGCGGCCTTAGAAAAGTTCAGAAAGGCCGCTATCTTTACTTTGAACATTTAGTTGCTGGAAATCGGCCGAACCTGAAGCTTCGCAAGTATATCGCAGTGGGTCAACGAAAACTTCGCATTGTTCAAGATTTTGAGAATAGAAATATCATTGAATATTTGCATGGTCTGTCAATTGAGATAAATGCTTGCGTATTGAATTGTTACTTTTTAGATTGATTCCGATGCATAATGAGATGTGTAGCTACGTGTTCGAACCTTTTACCTAGGACAGCTACTGACCCCCGCAAAATGGCTGCGACCCCTAGAATTGTCGATTCATAAAAACTGTAAGAAGAGTGCATTTTTAAGCGTTTTCAGTTCGTTTTTGGCTTAAAAGTTGACTACATTGCGTTCAATTTAACCGATTTTTACAAATTTCTTCGATAATTATTTGTGTTTTTATGTTTTAGAAAGAACGAGCATTGTCCGAAACGTCAGAAAAAAGTGATTTTTGACGTTACCCATAATTTTTCAGCTCAAAAAGTCACTTTAAAAACTTTTTTTGGGCCTGACTCCTTAAATTCCCGAATTGTACATTTATGCATGGCACCGAGCATTAATTTAAACGATCGTATATTAGAAGCACGCAAAATAAGCAGCTCATTTCGGTATTCAGAGAAGTTTCTGCGGAATTTTTTCACAGTGAAATGAAAGACTATAGTCTGTTCCATTCTGAACGCCCCATTTTCGCTTTACACCTTATTACTGTAACAGAATATTTCCCGCTTTAGGTTGTTGCGGCAGTTCGTTAGATGTGCCACATGTTAAGTATTACGCACAGCATAATTGATGAAGCCATTTGCACAGTGAAAAAATGACACAGTAATAAGACATTAGCAAAAATGGGCCGTTTGGAATGGAACAGACCAGAAGTATGAGTGTACATATGTAGAAAATAAATCAGCGAGGGGGAATGGAATTATATCAGAAACTTAAGTTTCTGAGTCACGTCACGAAGCATGCGAATCACTATGAGCTGGAAGTTTCCGCACCAAAAAATCAGAAGAACATTTTGCAGACTCAAGAATCCCATTTTTGTCACATCAAAATTGAAATAAATCGAAATTCCAATTTCTATTCAATTTTCTGTTTTTAATGCTAGCCAGCGTCTAATTACAACCATCGGAAAGTATTGTCTTTGACTCGTCTATCAAATTTTTTTTAATTTTTATCTTCGAAAAAATTTGAGTATAAAGACCCCATAATTTTCACCATGCCCACGATGCAAAAATGAGCAGAAGCTCTATATACATAGCTGTCCATGTTTGTCTTAATCAGACATTTTAGTCTTGTCATCAAATTACACAAAAACAGTTGCGCCAAAATAACTGCGCCAAAACGGCTGCGCCAAAACGTCCTTGCGCCGAAACGGATGCGCCAAACGGCCGCCCCAAAATGACCGCGCCAAAACGGCCGCGCCAAAGCAGTCCTGCGCCAAAATGTCCTTGCGAAGCGAGCCCATATAAGAGAGAAAAATTGAAGCATTGAGCAAGGGAGCTGGAATCAGTACAAAGCGCGGCGCAGCCGCGCTTTCTTATTTTCCTCAAAGCTCGCGTGATTCTTGAAATACGTATTAGCAAATTTTAACACATTTTCTTATTTTCTTCATAACTTTCTCAATTTTCATCCAATTTTGACAAATATTTTTTGTTTTGTAGAGAATTTTACGGCCTTCTCCGTGAGCGGAGCGAACAAACCAGGAGTCAGCGTAGCGGACTTCTGGTTTTATGCACTTTAAAAAACAGTAATAGAACACGGTAATAGATCATTTTGTTTCCGAGCGAATCCATGTGTTATGTAATGTTAAAAATAGGCACTGAATAATTATATAGTTTAAACAAAAATACAGTGCGTGTTTAAATGCTTGCTTAGATAAATAATGTTCAACAGTACTCGATTCTGCATATTTTAACCACTAGCGCAAATAATTTCGTTACGGCAGGGCTCTTTATGGCTAGGGTATTCGAATACTTTCTGTTGTAAGCTGCTTTTCTACGATTGCGCATTGAATTATGTAATTATTGCTAACTACTCTTCTAACGCAGATACGAGACCGAAGACAAAATATACATCGATGCAAGAGATAGCAACAAGGAGCCGCTTTCGAACAACGAGTAAGGAGGAAAAAATTATCGATTCATTCACCAAAATATTGAAATTTGTGAATTTAAGCGATTTTTTAAATAATTTTTCGATACATCATTTCGCGAAATTGGAAAACGGCAAAAGCTTGATGTGTATACATAAGGTTCACATACGTCAAAAAGAAAAAATGTTTGAAAATGTTCTTCAACCGATTCATTGGATTCATAAATCTGTAAACTTGAAATAGTTTTCTGTTAGAATGAAAAACACGCATTAGTCAACTGTTTTTACCTATTAATTGTGAGCTATTCGTATTCTTGAAATTTTTTACCCATTTTTTTCATGTTCAAGAAGAGCTGATTGTCTGTGGATTGCCTTTTTAATTTTTTACAGCTTAAGTAATTTGTTTATCCTCTTTATCCGTTTTATTTTGTTAGATCTTGCGTGGTCATAGACAGGATATCAGAAGAGATCAATTTAGCATGTAAGATACATACATACCTGTCACTTACATTTATGTACATACTTACCTAATTTTGTAGGACGGTAGGGTCTAGAAGTCCAGAATCTGAAGCCCCCAAAATCTGGTAGAACCCAGAATTGCATTTTTAATATTTTTCAGCCATTTCGCCCCTATCAGACAACCCTCAGAATTCGATCACTGCTCAAGTTGTTGTGACGACCAAGTATGCAAGACATGCAAGACATCCATTTTCCAAAGATACGTGTGTGCCGAAATTTGATTTCTTTATAAAAATTTGGAAAAATTAAAGAAAAGCATCGATTTCTCGTAATTCGTCAAGCTATATTGATATTATTGAGCAATCACTAAAAACGAAGGTTCATATATATTCTTCGCATGGATACGTATTCTAGGTTTAATGGATTTAAAAATCAATTACATTCCATATCGTTGATCAAACTGCAAACATAAATATACATAGGGCCGTATTTAAGGGGTGGGGCGGCCGCCCCCTTGGTCGGACAAAAGATTTTGAAAGGTAAGATAATGCACGGAGAGATGGAAAAATCGAATGTTTGTCGTAAACTCTTCAAATTTTCGTCGGCGCTCGTCGCCGGATGTGAAATATTTTCTATCATTGTGGCTCAAGCGCGATCGAAAAATGACATTTTGTATATAGGTTTTTGAGTGAAAGAATTTTTTTCAACCAAGTTCGAATTTTATGATCCTAATGGATGGAGCATGTCGAAAAACATTGAAAAATACGGGTTTTGTGAAGTATCCCATCGAATTTTCCTAGATATAAACCAATATATGGTCCACTCATCCATACATTAAGAGGGGGAGATGGAAGGATCCCCACCATACCTGGGCGTGGGGTTTAGGAGGTATGCACCCCCAGAAATCTAAATACCACCAGAATTCAATTTTTTGAAATTTTTTTTGTTTTTTTTTCGCAATTTTTTTATGTCAATGGATAGTGCTCGATAAGAAACGTTGAAAAATGGTGTTTTTCGCCATACCACCATTTTTGAGGCCATTTTTAACCTTTGAAAAAAATTTTTGCATCCTCCCGCCAGAAATTTGGTGGCGCCCACCTATGCCCTTCTCCCCTGAAATTAGCCGGAAATTCTCACCCGAAATTTTGAGGGTCCGCCCACCCCCCCTCTGCCTTGGCCGAATTCTCGACACGGGTCTGCATATACATATGTATAACAGGGGAAGGAGGAATCCTCCACCAAAAGTCGGATGTCCCCAATCCCCCATGGCCAAAAAATTTTTTGACTCCCTGATTTTTAGGGACAAAACTTGCATTTTTGATGTTTTTAAAGGTTTTTTGGTTGTTTTTGGCCAAAAATTGGAGGTCCTTAATTTCCTCTTTTTAAGAATGGCCGGGGAGAGTCCCCATCCAAAATTTCGAGCCGTCACAAGTAAGAAAATAAACATCTGTATATAATAGAATTTAAACCAGCTGTTGGTCCGCTAAAAACGCATAAAATCGAAGTATATTCTGTGGCCTGCAGAAGGGAATCCCACCTCCGACGTAAAAATTAATAATACGAATAGCTTATTACTAGAAAAGAAACGATCACTGACCAAAAACGACATAATGCGCATTATCACGCTATGGTATGTTTGCTATGCGACTGCAATTAAGAAGATGGTGTGCATGACATAATTTATTTATGAAGCCATTGACGATTAACTAAATGTCAGAGAAATTAAATATTGATAAGAAAGTAAATCGCTTATTAAAAAACATCGTTTTCTGAGCCAGTGAACAATGTTTTGTGTAGGTAAGCTTTTTTCAGAGGCCGCAGAATATATGTGCCTCGATTTTATGCGTTCTTAGCGTAAGTCTAATTTTTAGTTTATTCTTTTAACTTTCACTGGCATGCATAGGTAACTTTTCCCTGGTCCCCTCCTTTTATATCTTTAATGATGCGTAATTTCAAGTATATTCGTCCTTTTTGTTCCATCGGAGCTTGCTTACCTAAGAATTTCGACAGGAATCCCCCTCAAAACATATTTGCTTACCTAAGAATTTCGACAGGAATCCAACCAGATGGAAAGACAAAACAAGCCGCCCCTGCTCCTTAGACGTAGGATCCACTATGATATATCATTAAAAATTTATCATAAAGTGCTATAAATAAGATAAATAAACACATTGTGCGCATTGACGGGTGAGCAAAAACGATGAGCGAGGAACAAGCACATGTGGGCGTGGGGGTGCAATTTTTTACTACCAATGGATATTGCTTGATGAGAAACGTTGAAAAATGGCGATCATTCGCCAAACCACCATTTTTAAGACCATTTTTTGACCTTTGAGAAATCATGCGCCCCCTCCAGAATTTCGGTGCTGCCCACCACGGGTACAAGGCGACGTGAAAACGGCCAGCAATCAATATTACGCAAACGCGCGCGCAATGTGAACCACGGTTTTTTTGTATTCGGCAAAGATTTTCCCCGATGTGCAAATACTTTTCAGGACCGTCTTTGCACATATGCAAAGATTTTTGGAAAGACAAAAATTGCAAAAAAGGTCTGAAATTCGCAGAAATTTTCGGCGCTTCGCGCCTCAATGAGTATTTGTGTGTTCTATATATCTTTCTAATGGCCAAAAATTGCATTTCAAAATGCAAAATGTCAAATTTTTCGGCGCTTCGCGCCGTTTTAGAGACGATTCTTAGGGATTTTTGCTCTTAGAGACACAGAAATTAGCTAAAATACACTATCAAAAGTCAGACAACTCTGTTTTTACCATACTAAAATCGCTACTTGCCATATTAAAGTACCCAGAAATTTGTGTGTACAAAATGTACAAAGACGTTTGGGACCATCTTTGTACATGTACAAACGGACCTTGTACAAAAAAACAATGATGCTAACTAAAGACGCAGTTTAAATTTGCGTAGAATCGGCTCTGGGCGTCAATTACGCATTTAGAAAAGATTATCACTATGTAAGTAAATGTTACCTAATGACAAAATATCAACCTTTGCATTTAAATCACTATACTAATTCTTTACACACATTATAATGACAAGTTTATCACTAAAAGTATGTTTTAAAAGCGAATCAAAAAAGTGGGGCATAAAATATGCGCGTAATTCATACTTTGCTTCAAGAAATCTCAATCAACGGATATTAATAGATTTTAAGGCCGAATTCGTAATTTTGTCGTCACTGAGAACATTTTAAAAAAAATTTAGTCGTCCACAATACTCTAGAGAAAAATTTACTTTTTAGTTTAAACTTTACACAGCTGTCATGTGTAAAGAAGGTTTTAATCGGATTCACAAGTCTGATATTGCGATCAGCATTGATAAAAAATTAACTTTCCACAATATCTTAAGACAAATAAGTGTTATATGTAAACCGCTTTACACCGCTGTTACGTGTAAACAAACGCGCCCAAATGACATAGGACGTTTGACCCATTGTACATTTTTAGACTTGGAAATATGTCTAGACTCATAACTGAAGAAGTAAGCAGAAAAAAACAAGAGCCCCCGATTTTTGACTTTACACCTCCCAGAAAAGCTAAATATTAATGTAAATGAATAGAACTTGCTGTGACGTTTATCCCTTAGAAAATAATTTATTTTTATTCTATTAGAATTATCCTGATTTCTAAATGGAGAAATTTGCGAACAAAAAAGGGACAAAATCGTATTTTTCCACCATCCACCGCATTGTGAACTTTAAAAATCTGGACTTAACTCCCAATTGAGTGTAAAGAAATTCGGTTTGAGCCAGTTTGTAGCCTCTAAATTGTAGTACGTTTGTGTGTGAAAAACTTTTGTTCCGCATTCTGTTTGAGGTATTGGACCAATCAAAAAAGGAAAAGAACGTGTTTTTTAGACCTGTGCTACACCCCTGATTTCGAGCTTTACACCTCCGTAAGTAATTCAATTTTGAGTTTTTTAACGCAGTTTGGTGCGACGTGAAGCCCTTAGAACGTACGTTTTTTATTCTATTCAATTTGTCCCGACTTATAAACGGAGAAGTTGGCGGGGAAATGTGAGATAAAACCTGTTTTTACACCATCCACTAGAGTGTGAAGTTTCAATCCCTATATCTAAATCCGTATTGGGGTAAAAACGTTTGCTGGTAAGCCGAAACATTTCTGCTAGGAAGAATTTCTCGGGACTCATAACCGGAGTTGTTGGCAGCAAAAAATAGATCAAAATGGGTTTTTTCGCCCTCAGATTCTCTACACTCTTTACACTTCCACTCTGTTAATGAGTCGCTTGAAAAAATAAAAAGAAGCGTCTATAGCCTATTTAATTGTCTACATTTTAAATAAACCAGACTACACAGAATGCAATACTGAGTTAGAAAATCGTGTGACCAACCAAAATTTTAAAAAACTATATGTTATAACGTTACAGTAAAACTTTACATTCTCTTTACTCACTGGGTATTAATTGTGAAAAAAACAAGAAAAAATATACAGCGAATTTTTTGTTAATCATCTTTTACAAAAAACCGCACAATACAGAAGTATCGGGTTATAGCTGTAGGGGGGGTAAACCTAAAATTCGCACCTCGTTGTGATAAACAGAAGGTTTTAAGCACATTTTCCATTTCCGTGTCTCCATAGTTTTTTCTTGAGTTTCCTATTGTTTCTCTTTATTGGTTAGAATCATTTTCATGCATTTCCTTAGTTTCTTCTCAGTATTCTACTGGTAGTATTCGTATCGCTTTTCGTTTAAATTTTGCTGGTAAAGGCAAGTCTTCCCATTGTCGACCCGACTTCCTTTGATACCGGGTTAAATCAAGTTATTTAGGTAAGCAGGGTTGTCAAGTTGGGGGATTTCCCCCATTTCGGGAATGTTTTGAGGCCGTTAGAGGCGTTTTTTATCGATTAAAGTATTTTTGGCCTATGCTTAACCATTGGTTAAGGGTTTTTTAGGCAGTTTGAGGTCGAAATTGAATTTTTCTTCAAGAGCACTTAGCAACCTATAGGTAAGTTAGTAATGGTTATGTGTGCTTGTAGATGCTATTCGTGGAGTAGATAGCGACTTATTGCATTCCAGCAAGATATCCCTTATTTTATGCACTTATGTACGATACGCGTACAGTTATTTGATGTGTTATCCTTCATTACTGTCGAATTAAGGAAAAATGGCACTTCTAGAGTCGTACAGAAGGTCAAAAAATAGTCTTCTGCGAAAACGATCGATTAGTTGATGCGCTAATCAAGAATACGATATTCGTTCTTAACACTGATGCTTTTATATTTAAAAAATATATAACATGCAAATTTACGCAAATTTTGTTCTGTATAAATATTGACTACTTAATCGTGGCTCTGAATTTGCTTTCTAGCTAGGAACGCCTTGCCAAAACACTCGTCAAATCGCTTAATTTATGGTATATTTGGCATAATCAATCTTATCACAGGTAGCTCCTTTTGGATGCTGTATTTTGTGCGTTTATACGTTTGCACGCAGCTCAGAACGGCAGTAAAAATAATTTATTGCTAAGTTTTTTCGCAGCTAAACTTTCAGGACGTCTGAACTGTGATTCTATAAAATTAAAATCTGGTCAGTATTGCTGAAACATCTTAAAAATCGTTTTTATTATTAAAATAACTTCTGATTGTCGAATTATTGTGAATGATGACTAATTCTACATTAATGGCCAACTACACGAGCGGTTGAAAATGAAATAAAGATTTAACAAATAAAAGTATTGGGAATATGATGTGTGGTCACTGTAGGTGGGCGGCACCAAAGTTCTGGTGGGGGTGGGTGCAAGATTTTTTCAAAGGTCAAAAAGTGGCCTATAAAATGGTGGTATGGCGGGAAAAACACTATTTTTCAACGTTTTTCATCAAGCACTATCCATTGGCATCAAAAAATTGCGAAAAAAACAGATGCAATTTGCAATGATTTTCGGCCGTCAGTGACCATAATTTCTCAAACATTTATTTACTTTTTGGAGACCTGGAAACCATTTTCTGTTCATGTAGGTTTCAAAATAATTTTAACAGTAGAAACAGCTTTTTTTGCATAGTTTCCTTCTATTTGCAATTAAAAATTTTGATGTTTCACATCAAATGCTATAATGCAGGAAATCAAGCAGTAAATCATGCTTCTAGACGTCTATCCGCCTTAATTTCTCAAATTTTCCAGCGCTTTGCGCCAGATTTTTGTTTAAGTCAGAGAAATTTAATGATTTTTCGCACAAAATTGTCCAAAACTTCGAAATCTAAAAAAAATATTGCATCAGAAGTGATTTTATGTAAAAGTTTACAATGTAAAACACCGAAAAACGCTATTTCGCGCGTTAAGGGCAATTTTTTGGACTTATTTTTAACTGTTTTTGTAAAAGTTGGTATATCGCTCTCCCCCCCCCTTTGGAAAATCCTAGATCCGCCACTGCCCTCAAACCCCTCTCCCCCATGCCCAGGTATGATGACGGTCACCATAGGTGGGCAGCATCAAAGTTCTGGGGGGATGGTGGTGCTAGATTTTTTCAAACGTCAAAAATGGGCAAAAAAAAACTATTTTTCAACGAGTCTCATCGAGCACTATCCATTGGCAACAAATAATTGTGAAAAAAAACATTTCTAAAAATTGAATTATGTGGATATTTTTATTTCTGGGGGGTATGTTGGTTTCTGGGGGTTCTATACCCCCAAACCCCCCATGCCCAGGTATGGTGGTCACTCTTTTCTTTTTATTCCACAAAAATATCTTGAGGTACAATAGATGCTTATACTAGAAAAATGACGTAATTCAACGTGCAAGGTACATTTATCCGTTAGGGACAGTTGTTGCAAAAATATTTTGAAAGAGTTCAAAAAGTGCCGGAAAATTGATGGTAGGGGCAATGTGAATATGAAACTACATTCAGATTTTTCAGTATTGTCAACAATTTTTCTGCTCCGCATAATTTTACGCCGTACGAGCGTTGAATAAATAATTATGCTGTTTCTTGCAATTTTCATATTTATCATTCATTGAATGTTTATTTTCCATCACTGTAGGCCCGAAAAACAGAACGTGGGTTACTTTAACCTAAGGTTAACTAGAATTCTCGGGTAGCTGACCCAAGCTTAAATTAAACCATATGACAGAACTTGGGTTAAATTCGGATAAGCTAAGCTAAGCTTAGAGCAAGGTAACCCGCTTTTTTATCACTTCGACCAGACATTGACACGTATTTCACAACGCTGAACATGTATCAAGGTAGTAAATGTTCATTTGAACTGCTGAATCGTACGCTACATACATACTGCGAACCGTTGGCCATGTTATGTAATGTGTAGTAATGCGATAACTGATTCGTCAAATATTGCATAGTATGTCCATGAATAAGATGGAAGGAAATAAGAAAATTAAAATCAGTCAAAATAATAAGTATAATTAGTAAAGACGTATAATGAAGAAAACAACTAATAATAAAATAAGAAGTCCCTCAATCTGAATCAGTATCTAAACGATGTGGTGACCACATTAGTTTTCTCAAACTCAGCAGAATAAAAACAGCCCGAGTCTGCGCGATTCTACTCGACTTTACGTTCTGTCATTCGGGCCTTAGGCTTAAGGTACGCATGAGTGCATATGCGACTGAAAAAATTTTGTTCCGCTACGTGATCGCACGTTTTTTGTTTGAGCTCAGTCTCATTTCAGGATCAGTGCGTAATTTTACAGCCATAAAATGTTTAGGTCCATATTTGATTATAATCACAGGGCGAGATTTAGTAGCTACGATAAATGGGGAAGATATATTCAAGATCATCAATGTTGATGTGATAGGATATAATGGACGGGCAAAATCTGTATACTCTAATGCTGAGGTACCTACTTAATTGATTGAATTGCGTCTTTTTACAGTAATTTTAAAGCAAATTTTAAAAAATATATCTAAAACCTTATCGAATTACAGCGAAGTTGATTTGCATTCGCTTTTTAAAATCCTTCTTTACTTCATTTATTATCGCTACATTTTCTATTAACTTTTTTAGACCAAGCAGCTACACTTTTTTCTCCTGTACAATGGCTTAATATAATTGTTTTTAAAAGTTACGGCATGTGTGACAGACTGGCATACTTCGCTACTAACCAATGAAATGTTATTTAGGGATAAGAAGCGAAAGTCCCTTGTTTTACGCCCCAGAAACGGATTCTGCCCAAAATACCTTCATTATAGTCTAAATTGCAGCTTAAATATGAATTTCATAGACCTATTCGACATATCGCTAAAGACTATCAGGACAAGTTAGCATACTCTACAGTCTTACAAATAAAAAATTTAGTATACGATTTAACCCTCCAGCGTTTTTAGCCGATCCATATAAGCTACAGTAACCAAACTTACAAGGAGATAGCTATAAACCTATTGTACTAATCTGGCAAAATTGATTAACTTACGGTGTAAACTTACTGCTTTAAAAAAAGAAAAAAACTTACTTTACTTTACTTTAAACTTACTTTTTCTCAAACTTACTTTTTTAATGTAGGATGTTGATTGAGTTACAAAATACTGCTTTGTTTTAAACCCACCGAATCGTTTACAATATTTAGATGCCTTCAGTACAATGTAAACTGTGAGTGTAAAGCGGTAAGTTTACACCGTAAGTTAATCAATTTTGCCAGATTAGTACAATAGGCTTATAGCTATCTCCTTGTAAAGTTTGGTTACTGTAGCTTATATGGATCGGCTAAAAAACGCTGGGGGGTTAATTGTATACTAGATCCTAAATTTTAATGGCCAACTGATGTAAATTAGGTAAAAAAGAAATAAATGTACATAATATATTGAAAAAATCCGTCAATTTAGACAGATTTCCACTATTTACCCGCTAATTGCACATACAGTCTTAAAAAACGAAGCAAGCTTCGCTTGCCTGCATAACATGATCACTGTCTGTCACACGCAGTGAATACTTAATCCATTAAATTCACGAGAAAATGCGGTAAAATAAGCATAAAATTAAGACTAATTATATTAGAGCTTAATACATATCTTGTGAATTAAGTAAAAGTGTGCATTTCTATTTATTTAAATAGGATTCTGAGACCAGCGCGCCTCTAAAAGCATTTGATTAAGGAGCGCTAAGGCTGTTCAAGCTGAGCATCTATGATATGATTACTGATGAACTTACTGATCATGAAGCGGCAAACTAAACTAGCTTAAACAGTAACGCTGAATACAGTCCGCAACACTTTAGATTTCTGCATATTTGCCAAAATAAGCCTGAGAACGCTAAAATACTCGTAATGCAATATCTAAGATTTTACAAATTTTATGCAGAGTTCAGGAATCATTTGATTAGAACACTAAACTTTTAGTGAGCTTGAGAAATTTTAAGATTTTTCTTATTTTTCAGTATTATGTGCAGAGAATTATACACAACTGTATGTGCAGAATGAATTGTTTGTCTGTGATCTTCAAAGCCAGCAAGCGCCTATTCGTGCTAAGCAATGAATAATGTTCATTGACACACAGGATAATGTAACATTCACATGTAACATTCACATGAAATATAAATACAGTAAATATTAAGCTTTTTCCAAATTCTGCAAAAAATTTTCCAAACTCAGCAAAAAATTTTCCAAACTTGATAAAAAAAATTCAAACTCCGTAAAAAAATGTTAGACTCTGCAGAAGTCTTATGCTTTGAGAATGCAAAATTAATTCCAAACTCTGCAAAAAATTATCCAAACTTTACAAAAAATCTTCCAAACTTTACAAACAATTTTTCACACTTCACAAAAAAATTTCAAACTTTACAAAAAATTTTCCAAACTTTACAAAAAAATGTTCCAAACTCTGCAAATAATTTTTTAAACTCAAAAAACTGTTTTTAACTCAACAAAAAAATTTGTAAAATAAACTAAACTTTTCCAAATTTAGTAAAAAAAATTTCAAGCTGCAACAAAAAATTCTAACTCGTCAATAAAAATTTTTCCAAACTCTGCAAGAAAATATGCAAACTCTACAGCAAATGTTCGGTGAGATCAATTGGAAAAATATGTCTTTGGGTGTCTAAATAATTGGATTGGCCGTTAGGGCCAAAATTATTATAAAATTAAAATGCATGAATGCACTTACAGCTCATACGGAGTACTAAGACATAATCTATGACCAAAACAATAGTTTTCCTCTTAAAACAGCAATGTGCACTTATACCTGTAAGCTAAGACGATAATCATGAACACTGGAATTTTTTAAAAATTTAAATCAGTAAAATCGTGTGTTTTCACATAAAAAATGTGAAGAATCTCAAAATTTCTCAAGCCTCACCAAGAGTTTAATGTTCTAATCATGTGATTCCTGAACTCTAGATAAAATTTGTAGAATTTTAGATATTGCGTTATGTCAGCGTTTTCAGGCTTATTTTTGGCAGATATGGAGAAATCTTAAGTGTTGCGGACTACATATATTCAGCGTTATTGTTTAAGCTAGTTTACTTTGCCGCTTTATGCGCAATAAGGTCGCCAGTAGTTATATCACAGATGTTCAGCTTGAGCAGCTTTAGTGCTTCTTAATCGAATGCTTATAGAGACTCGCTGGTCTCAGAATCTTATCTGAATAAATAGGAATGCAATTTTTGATTAATTCACAAGACGTGTATCAATTTCTGTTAGAATCAGTCTTAATTTTATGCTTATTTTACCGCCTCTTCTTATGAATTTTATGGCTTAAGTATTCACTTTGTGTTTGACAGTCGGTGATTATATTATGCAGGCAAGCGACGCTTTCTTCTGTTTTTTTAAGACTGTACGTGCAATTAGCGAATAAATAGTGGAAAAATTGTCTTAATTGACGGATTTTGTTCAATGTCATGTACATTTGTTTTCTTTTTTTACCTAATTCACATCATTTGACTATTAAAATTTGTTTTTACGCATATTTGCACTTAAGGAAAACTATCAGCAAAAAATGCTAATTTGTCCTGGTAGTCTTCTTAAGCGATATGTCGAATAGGTCTATGAAATTCATATATAGGCTGCAATTTAGACTCTATAGTATCATGAATGCATACTTTTATGATTATCCCTTAATCCAGACTGAATACGGTCTTTGTGTCGTAAGATATATTTGGCTCTACTTGTGACAGTATTTCTGCTTGGTATACCTTCTTGCACCTTTGTGATTGAGCGTATGTACCGTTTTTATGAGTCAAGCCTGCAAACCTCTTATAAATTTGATTGTTAATTATAATTAGTAAAACATAGGTTTACATGATAAAATACAATTTTAAGATTATAAGACGGAGCTAAGTGCATGATTGTTATTTATATACCTACTATATAGACCATCGATTAACTGGTATAATTCCAGAATTTCAGCTTGATTGAAGCGGCTATTCATGAGACCTGGACTTTTATGAATTAAATTAACCAGGGACACTCATTCCATAGTTATTGCATATTCAGCATACATTCAACAGATCCTCTAAATTTCTCTTAAATCTAAGCTTGGGTGATGAGATATAATGGTGTGCAATATAACACAGTTACTGTCAGTCAAGGTATAATTATATGAAAAATAGCATATTTGGCATGCGCTCCCATAATTTTGCAAATTTTACCCCCATTCGATCATTGGTTTAAGATATATAAGGATATAGAGTATAACTTTATTACTGTAATTCTGATGCATTCATATTATGTGAATTTATGAACATTCTAATATTTGAGCCAGTGATCGTACGGGGACCCCGACCCCGACCCCGAAAAACCCCGGCCTAAACCCCGACCCCGACCTCCGACCGGGGGCATGATTTTTCGAGTCGGGGTTGAACCTTTTTCGGGGTGAAATATAGCATTTTATTTGTTGGTACAAAGAAGAATTGTATAAATAGCAAATAAATTCGGAACAAGGAAGATTCATTCACCAGCAAAATTATTATGTTAATCTCGACACTCGCGATATTTCAATAAAAGTACGCCTGGTCGCCATGTTGTTAAGACGTACATACATGTTCGCATATTTCCCATTATGAAGTGCGCCGAAATTACTGCGGAATCACAGGCGTAGCCGGGGGGAATGGAGGCACATGCCCCTCGGAATTTTTCAAAAATTATGTTGATTTTTCTGGCGCAATGTGTCCAGAACATTGAGTTTAAAAAGGCATAAATGTCAAAATTTTTCCAGCGCTTCGCGCCGAGTCATTATTATTTATTGTTATACAGATCCAATGAATTTAAAAGCTTGAATCTGTTAAAATAATCCAGCACTTCGCAGCACTTTAGTGATTTAATGCACTATTACTTCATTGAATGAAATTGCACATGCTTGTTGAGCATAATAGTAAAAGTGCGAAAATGTTTGCGTACCAATTGATCTAATCTCTGCTTTGTTTATCTTTCTTTACAAGGACAGATGATTCTATTTTAAATGAAAGGAAAGGTCAAATTTTCTTGTGTTTCTGCGCATTTTCTGTTTTCTGAACTAATTAATAAGAAGGCCACAAATGGGCCTGAAAATGGTAAGAACAAAATTCTCATTGATACATCTTTCAATGACTTATTGGTTGCGACCCGTTGCTGCGCTACATACTTAGCAGAGGTCAAAAAACGTATTTCAGCTCAGAAGTTTTGTGCAGTGTAGGTGTTCATCAATTTTAAGTTTTCTTGGACTTAATTCAGAACCGAGATTTTGCCAATTTGCGAAAATTTTAACTTTACTAATTAAAAATTATAGTGCTTTTTTACAAAATTTTCGGGGTTCTCGTTGTGACCTCGCTGCGGCGCTTGAGCGCGTCACCACAGACCCCCAGCCGTACAATCTCGTTCTACATGTTGAAAGAGATTTTTAGGAGGACAGAAAAGGTAATAGGATTAGGAATTTTTAAAATTTTCGGCGCTTTGCGCCGCAATTACTTTATCTGTTCTGTATGATTTAAGCGGTATAAATTGAGTTTAAAGAGTAAAAACGTCGAAATTTTCCTTGCGCTTAGCACCGCCGATTAATTTCTATGGCGGTAAAATATGATTGAATTTCTTCATGCTTTGCGCCACTTATGATTTCCGAACTGTTTGTCAATAAAAAGGCGTAAATTCTACATGAAAACGGTAAAAATTTTCGAAAATTTTCGGCGCTTCGCGCCATTGGCTTCTCTACAATCAGTGCGCCATAGAAAACCGTTATGAAAAAACTGTGGAAGAATACGAAAAAGCGAGAGCGATTAGTGATTAAAATTGAAAGTAATGCTAAATTGCTAAAACCATGCTTGAACTTGGAATGAAAATAAAATGTTGAATATAAGCAGCTTTATTAGTATGCTCTACAAACAAGTGAAGGTATCGTTTTTATCCTTTTCAAATTGGTATGTTCATGCAATCTTAATTGTTAATCTTCAACCTCGACCCCGACCCCGACCCCGAAAACCGGGGTTTTTCATCCCCGACCCCGACCCCGATCGGGGGTGAAAATCTGACCCCGTACGATCATTGATTTGAGCTCAATACAACTGAATTCGGTTAAAAAATTAGGAAAAAATTTTTTACTTAAGCTTACTTTAGACTACTTTACACTTTACACTAGTTTAACTTTGACTTTTGAAAGAAGAAAAATTTCCTTGCAATGGACAAAATGGATAAAATCAGGGACCCCTAACTCCAGAGACTACCCCTGCTTACCTTAGACTTACTTCACATCTTACTCTTTACCTGCTTTACAATGTCCTTAGACTTGCCTTACGAGTAAAACTGGCATAACCAATGATAAGCTTTAAAATATTTATGAAGAATGCTCAAGAAGAAAAACGCTAAAAAATCGATAAAATTAGGAAGCCACTGCTAACTGGCTCCCTTTGGGTTCACTTTACAGTTTACACCATACACCAGACCACTACCAAGGGTTGCCTCGGCTTGCAGGCAGAACCAGGTGCATTGGGATAACTGTTGAAAAGTTCAAGAAGAAAAATCGATAAAAATCAGGAACTCCTTTGGCTTATAGGCACCCCATCCCCAAGAAAGAGCTTACTTTGCATACAACTTTTACTTTACACTCTTCTTAGATTTAAGGGCTGGTTCCTAAAGACTGTTCCGCCTAGGCTCATGAGCATGCCCGGGCAGGTCCATTCTCGCCATATATGCCTCTTAAAATGTTCAACAAGAATGTTCATGAACAATGTTCAAGAACAACAGAAAAACGATAAAATCAATCAATAATTAGATGTTGCCCTTTTTCAGGACCCTTCCACCTTCAAGGGCTCCTTCCCTTAGGCTAGACGCCCCTTACCCTTGCGCCCTGACCCCCAGGGAGCAAAATCGCGCACGCCCATTGCCATCCCGCCTATCCCCCAACACACAAAAATGTTCATGAACATTCTTCAGAACACTTCTGCCCCCCCTAGGGTCAGGCACGTAGACTGGCCGTCCTATTTTTGGGGGGACCAACACTAATTTTGGGGTCCAGGGTCCAAAAAGACCAAAAATAGCACAAAATAACGTTTGAAAGTCCTATTTTTCCGGTTTTTTCGAATTTTGGGGGGTCCGGACCCCCCATTCCCCCACAGCTACGTGCCTGCCTAGGATGACAGGGTATACTACTCTTGCACTAACTTATCTTTTGAATAATTTGTCGGCCAAGAAGAACTATAAGTAATGATACTCTGATTAGCCGTCATTATTGTGAAAACTTTTTTTAAGTTGAAGGAAGACGCGTGTTATCGGTTGTTAGTGGAAGAATTCTTATCAATGAAATAGTTTTTATTTTTCGACGACTTACGATATAACCCATTCATTGCAATTTTTGCAGAAAACACCACCAGATTTTGCTTCCATTAGTCTTTTCAATAGGGTTAGTAACTGAAGCAACGGCACTTAAAGCATACCAATGCAGCTTATCTCAGCGATAACTTTAAGATATTTAATTTTTTAAATAGAAGAGTATTTTAACCTATTTGAACATCAATTGTATACACGCTTCAAGCATACTTTTTGAAACTGAGTCAGTGTGTTCATACCTGGGCAATGGTCAATGGCATACATGCAACGGCTCGAAATTTTGGAAGCGGGGTCGTCGGCTATTTTTAGAGGGAGGTGGATACATGACCTCCAATTTTTAGCCAAAAACGGCCAAAAAATCGTAGGGTCAAAAATTTTCTGGCTTTGGGGGATGGAGAAGACGTCCGGATTCGGGTTGGCGACCCTCATCCCCTCTCTATCATGTATGGTTAATGTTTCTTCCCGTCCAACCTTCCGTACAAAAGGTGGTTGTCCTGGTTCGAATGTAGTTTCCGATAACCAGCTTGAAAAATTAGCTGACAAGCTTCGAAAATTGGCTTTCGTCGTTAAAAAACGGTCATCCAGCTTTGGAAGTTGGTTGGTTTGATCCAGAAAGTGATTGTCCAAGTCCTAAAATGAATTTGCCTTGTATAAAAAGTGTTTGTCAGTTTAAAAAGTCGTTGTCCATAGGTCCAAAAGTGGGATTTTTCAGCCTTTATTGTACAAAACATATCCCCATCCAAATGACCCCTTCTCCCGTCCAACTTTCGGTTCTCCCCGTCTTTTGGACGGGGAGAAATTGGGTACAGCCCGGATGTGTGTGTGTGTGTGTGTGTGTGTGTGTGTTTGTGTGTGTGTGTGTTTGCATAATAGTGGTAGGTACCTAATGTTTTACGCGTTTACGCATTTTGTACATTTCAAATTCACCGATACAATTCACAATAATTATTGCTTCGGATGGTGATACCTAATTTGTTTCAAACAATGAGTACATTTCAAACTTGATTTTTTTTTAATTTTTGCTGTCATAGTTTGGTTACTCTTGCTTGCGCGCTATGTAAAACGCTTCAGTTTTTGTTACCCAACCTAGTAATTTGTTTTTTTAGGTAAAATCTCCATTATCATCTCCTTTTTCTCACCTCCGTCTATTGCGAAAAAATTATCCGACTATTGCCCGAACTAATTAACTGACTATAACTTGCTAAGTTTCGAGTCTAGACCAGACATGCACGTGCGGGGTTCGAGGGTCCCTGACCTCACAGAAAGGAGAAATGGAAAATTTTGTTTGTGAAAATGAGGCAAAATGAATGCCAAAAACGGATGAAAATTGAAAATTTTCTTCAAAAAGTGCTTAAAATTGACCAGAAACTATGTAATAATGTAGTTTTAACGCTATTTTAGCGCTTATACCAGTTTTTGAGATTATTTTAGCCCAGAAAGCTCAATTTTTGACCTCCCTTCCGAATCGGTCATGCTGTGCTTCTATGATCTAGACCCCTTAAATGATACAATACAAAATTTTTTGGTGAAAATAAGGCAAAGTGAAGGCAGAAAAGGATTAAATGTTTGAAATTGGCATGGAATTGTTGATTAACGTTTTGTTTTTACGCTATTTTAGCATTTATATCAATTTTTGAGACCATGTTGTCTCAGAAAAACTCTCTGGCTGACCCCAAGACCGATCAAGCTGTGTATCTATGCTTGCAGCAACCCCGTAAGCTGTCGATTAAGAGCTAAGATTGCATGCTGGTTCGAACGAGCAATAGAGCTGTACGCGGGTACCCGAACGGGTACCCGGGATACCCGGGTAGAAAATGATTTTACTACCCGAGTACTCTACGGGTACTCGGTATACCCGGATACCCGAATCCCCTAATATAAAATGGAAAATTAGCACTGGAGTTATGCAATATGTGCTAAGAATTGAATTAGAAACCTAGAAACATATTACTTCTAAAGTGCGACTGAATCACAATGTACATGTGATTTGATATAATCAACCGTAAAATGTTAAATAAGCGAGTCTGTTAATATTTCCTATTATCACAATATATCGCGCATACGGTCTAGGCATATTCCATTATTCAGCTCTTTACTTTATTTTATTTGTGCCGAATTCTTCTTATTCTTCATTGTAAACAAATTTAAACAAGAAATTATCTGTTAGCGACGCTTTTTTATAATTCATTCACTTCTGTGACCATTATATAAATTTAAACTGCAACTTTTATTCACATCGTGCGCGCAACTGTTTTAGATAGACCTGGTTCAAAGCCTATCGATGTTCCAAATGCAGTCAGCCATAGGCGTAGCCAGGGGGCATTGGGAGTACCTGCCCCCCGAAATTTTTCAGAAATATTGTTGATTTTTTTGTTGCAATAATGTATGTCCAGAAAACTAAGTTCAAAAAGGCAAAAACTTCAAAATTTTCCGCGCCGAGTCATTATTATTTATTGCTATATAGATCCAACAAATTTAAAAGCTTGAATCAGCTAAAATAATCCAGCACTTCACATCACTTTAGTAATTTAATGCACTATTTGTTCGTTGAATGAAACTGCGCATGCTTGTTGTGCATGATAGTAAAAGTGCGAAAATGATTGTGAACGAGTTTGTCTATTCTCTGCTTTGTTTGTCTTTTGTGTAACAGTTTATCTATTCGTTGTTTCGTCCATCTTTCTTTACAAGGACACATAATCCTATTTTAATTGGAAGGAATGGCCAAATTTTCTTATGTTTTTGCGCATTTCTTGTTCTATGAACTGCATTTTGTTAATTAGAAGGCTACAAATGGGCCTGAAAACGGTAAGAACAAAATTTTCATGGATACATCTTTCTATATCTTATTGGCAGCGACCCGTTGCTGCGCTACATATGTACCCAGCAGAGGTCGAAAAGCGCATTTCAGATCATTTTGTGCAATGTAGGAGTTCATCAATTTTAAGTGTTTTTGGGCTTGCTTCCGAACCGAGATTTGGCCGATTTTGCGAAAATTTTAACGTTACAATTTTACAAAATTTTCCGGAACTCTGCCCCGGATCCCGCTCGCCACCTCAGACGTCCCGCAGCCATAAAATCTCGTTGTACATGTGCAACGAGATTTCAGGGAGAACAAGCCAGGTAAACGGGTTAAGAATTTCTAAAAATTTCCGGCGTTTCGCGCCGGCATTAATTTGTCTGTTTTGTATGATTTAAGCGGTATAAATTGAGTTTAATGTGCAAAAACGTCAAAATTTTCCGGCGCATAGCGCCGCCAATTACTGTTCTTTCTTTTTGTAAAGCTCCAGCATTGCGTTTAAAAGCCTGAATCACTCAAAATATCTTCAGTCAAAGTTAGTAATTCGCAGTTTTCTTGTTAGAAGCTTGAATTGTCAAAACTGTTTTGTACAAATTTGGTAATTTTCTGCTCTCTCAAATTATTAGTATTCACAGAGCTACAAACTGTTAGGGGTGGAACAATTGACTAAATTTCTTAGCACTTTGCGCCACTTATGAATTCCGAACTGTTTGTCAATAGAAAGGCCGTAAATTCTACATGAAAACGTTTATGCCCCCCGAACCAAAATTCTGATTACGTCTCTGCAGTCAGCTCCAGATAGACTTAGACTTGTTTTTGAATAAATTTTCATTTACGGTTGATTTCAAAATTGCTTTTCGTCAGTGTGTTTTCCTGCTTCAAATGTTTTAATGACGCTATGAAGATACAAAACCTGCTTCACAATTTTTTGCTTTGAATTATGAAAATGACTTAAATTTCATTAAATGCATACGAATTCTTCAGATTAAAGCCTATATTCTATTTAATCTTGCATTAATTTTTCAATAATTTTCTGCTTAAATATCACTTTGCCCTAGACCTCTTTGTCAACCGTAAATAAACGATGTTCACTGCATTCTCTTTTATCTAAGGTCCTACCCGGGTATACCTGGGTATACCCGGGTACCCGAATGTACCCGGGTAATGAAATAGCCGGGTACCCGGGTAGTAAAATTTGCAAAGTGTGCAGCTCTAACGAGCAAATAGTGCTAAAGTTGTTCAGTAAATTTACAAACGGAATTTAAGCTTACTAATGCATTCAAACTTATTTATTAATTGTAGAATATGTGGATCTTCGTGCTCTTCTTTTCAATTTTATAGGAAAACTTTATCGATTATCTGAGTTATTGAGAAAACCGCTTTAAGTTGTCTCGTCTGTATATCAAATCTGATATTGCCGAAGTTTCGCAGAATTCAGAAATATTATAAATCGGAATAGTAGAAAAGTAGGTAAAATCTCATCTAACGATGGGCTATTCGGCACTCTGAATATCTAGGTTTTTTGTTAATTTCATCAATTTGATACATTTACTCCGAAAAACACTTTGGGCAGTCAGTGGACATCCTGCACATATACTCGCACTCATAAATTGACTTTACCTCATTTTTGTTCTCAGCGTTTTCTACTTCTGTTTCAGGCTAACATGGATTTCACTTGCAACGCATACCTGCTCGAAAAATTGCTTACCATAAATGGAGTAAGATATAATAGCTTTGCTAATGTACACATATTTACATGGTTGAGCGATTTGTATTATTTTTCATAAACTTAACTTTATTGAAGCACAAGCTTTCGCGTGTTATTCGTTCTTCTTCTACTGACTCACATGATTGTGCATCTAAAAGCCTATGCCCGAATCACGATTTTTGAATCTATGTAATTTAAGTTGGTTCAGAATATGGTAATAATGAAATAATGAAGCTGTACGGGTGCAGTGAAATTTTGCTATGCGGAATTTTATCACTGCGAGCCTATACAAACCATTTTTATAGCACTTTCTTGAGCCATAAAAATGTCTTTATAAAAAGCAAGGCCGTATTGAGCATGTGTGGTGGGCAGAAGTCAAGCTCCTCAGCTGTCATAACTTTTTCAAGCAGGTCATGCATTTGCACGGGAATTCGGAAAGTTCGCCATTATTTTGCCTCAAATGCAATGAAAATCAAATGATGGTCGTCAAAATTTGAAAATCGATGTCCTGGTTTAGAATATGATTCTCCAGGTCCAATGGTTGTCTATCTTGAAAAAGGTCATTGTCCTTATCCGAGAGTAAAATTTTTAGGTTTTATGCATTAAAATGAGCTCCCTTCAATTGCATTTTTGTATTTTTCACTAACAGTCGTTCCATGATTTTTTTATAAAAAAATTGGTTACTTTACAAAAGATAGCCCCGTCAAAATAACCTGTTCTCTCAGTTCAATTTTGAGCTCGGCCCGTCTCTTGGACGGACCGAAATGGGGTAATGCACAGGAAGCTTGACCAAGTTCTGACAAAGACATGAAAGCTGCATTTTTTATCTGAATCGTGCGCGATTTTAATTTGAATAATTTAAATGATAATCGCTGTTTAAAAGTATGCATACAGAGTACAAAATAAGTGGCTTCTTTAGTATGAGATATTTTGGCGCTTCATTACTTACAATCAATAAACAATATTTAGTGATTGGAAGACACTGACATTTTTGACGAAAAATAAGATTTTCATAATCATAATTGATAGAAAGTGTTGAAAAACATCGAAAAGTGTACTTTATCTTAGCTACCTTGAAACGGTCGTAGAAAAAGTATCGGGTTCGCTGACTACTCCCCCTGTTCTTGACTGTGGATACGAGCCTTCACTTAAGGCTTCGTGAAATACTCTAGAATCGAATCACTTAATGCCTAGCTGCCTAACATATGATTAGGGGATTCGGGGTCTCCTTATCCAAAGTCGGTCGCCTCCTATTCATAGGTGCGCAGCACCAAAATTCTGGGAGGGGCCCTAAAAATGGAGGTATGGCCTAAAAACACCATTTTCAAGGTTTCTCATCGAGCACTATCCATTGGCATCAGAAAATTGCGAAAAAACAAAAAAAATTCAAAAATTGAATTCTGGGGTTATTATGGTTTCTGGGGGGTATTTTGGTTTCTCAGGAAGGGAGTGCATACCCCCCGAACCCCCACACCCAGGTGTGCTCCTATCCTCCACGACTGAGTCTTTTAACACCTCCATTTTTTGATAAAACTTATATTTTTAGGCTAGTTTTATGGGCTTTCTTGCCCCTTTTGGCAAAAGATTGAGGGCCATCTACCACCCCTCAATATAGCCGGCTACCTTTGTGATATGTATATAAAGTACCTACTGTTCCTATTTAAATTTCAGGCCAAAGCTTACGCATTGCCTATCATGCTTGGCTTTGTTACGCAGTTGAGCAAATGTACCATAGGTGATCACATTTTTCAAATAACGCTAATCTCTAGACGCAGTGTGAAAAGAGCAGGTGCTAGATTTCACGTGAGGGGACTAGACAATCAAGGATATGCTGCCAACTATGTTGACACTGAACAGATACTTGAATATAAAAATGAATTAGCAAGTTATGTGCAGGTAAGCCATAACGCTCCTAAATGTCATCCATTAATTTGTCATAACTTTTCGAATAAGTCATCGTTTAAAGATGCATTCACATTATAGTATATACCGCATAGTCGTAGTCATAGATGGACAGCAGCCAAATTCTGGGGGAATTTCAGATGGGGCCAAATTGCCTAGCGCCAAAAATTTTATTCTGGGGTCTATTCATTTTGAGGGAGTACGCCATATTCTCGGAGGGGGTCCACCAGCCAGATCCCCAGACTATCACGCCCATGTGTGATCGTAGCTGATAATTGATGATATTCTTATTTCAATCCGATTATGCAATGCTAAATAGGTGGAAATGAGCTCAATGAGCGTCAGAGAATGATCCAGGATTTTCGATGCAGGGACGGTGTCCCGTATTTCTCAGAAGAATTAAAACTAATCACAAAAATCCATTCATAATGAGCATAAGCACACAAACGAAGAGGCACTGTACCCAAAAGTTTTTGAACATTTTACAAACTAGCAACGAAAAATGCTCCGATGGAACAAAAAAGATGAATATACACTTGAAACGCGAAGTATATTCTGCGGCTTCGAACAAAGTGTCTTTTTTAAATAATGTTCAAAGTTTCAGATAAGAGTGTATAAACGAAATCTATAATGTTTTTTTTTCGAAATTGCTGGCAAGTAACAACGCTGACTAGCTTCGTATCTTGATTGATAGAAAACTAAGTGGTATTGTATTTAAAGTTGTTTTATTTTGTTATGAACATTAAAGCAAGCAAAGCAGGGGCCGATTAATTAGTGCACACAATCGTTCAGAAAACTTAACTGGTGCGGAGCGTGAGAAAATTATGTCATTATTATCGTTTAAAACAAAATTTTGCGGCAACCACTAAAATGGTACAAAATGATTAGCATATCTTAAATCTGATGGTCAACTTAAAAGAGTTGCGACAGAAGTAAATTGAATTATTAAAGTGACGTTAAGTGCTAGAATATTTTGATCCAAGCATCCAAGTTCAAAAATTTTGACACGTTTACTTTTTTAAGGTTTTTGTGCGGCATAGATTTTTTTCTCCGTTTTACGGTGAAAAATCTGAAATATATGAATGGCTAAAAATCTTACAAAAATGATAAAATTCCTAACTTGTTGACATTACCAATTGACATTTAATGCAGAAGCCTGGAAAATTCGGGATATTATGGCTGAAGGATGGTCAAAAATAACGACGATTACTACTGAGCTCGGTTTTGAAGTAACAATGCTATTGACGGACGTGGCGTTGAGCGCTAAAATTTTTCAGCATTTATGTTAAAAATTAGGAAAACTGTTTGAAACGCTGCTTTTTTTAATTGAAGAAATTTTTTCAAGAGCCATAAAATCTTTGTGTGTACAACAAACACGTCTGGTGGGGTCAGCTGGTCTGGAGGGGCAGCCGGAGTCCTCAAAAAGTGGTATAAATGCTAAACTAGTGTAAATACGACGTTAATTCATTTTCTGCTCATTTTCAAGCACTTTTGCAGAAAATGTTTGATTTTCATTGATCTTTGACTTTTATTTTGCCTTATTTTTACCCGATATCCTATTTTCCCCAGGGGGCTACATCACGCATGTGCGTGGTAAACCACGCATGTGCGCGGGGTATTTTGGGGTTTAGGCCCCGGAGAATTCGTAACACCCAGCATATTACAGTAGACACCCAGAATTGAATTTTGGCATTTTTTGCGATATAACTTTTATGATTTATTGATGCATTAATTTCGAAAAAGTCGAAAAATTAGGTCAAAGCTCAAATGGTATGTGAAAGAAAGCGTATCGAAAATTTTACAACAGAAAAAATAAATTTCATGAGTTAATTTGCAGGTTAGGCCGCGCGGATAAAAACCGCAGTTGTTTTCCAAAGTGATCGGCACTGTATTTAGTCTAATCAGATTATTTTATTTTGTACTAATACTAACGTTAAACGTATGTCGTGATCATTGAGCTCAGTAAAGCTAAGTGAGCCTAGTCTATGACTGACATATCTCTTGGCCGACTAGCCGACTTTGCATTTTACACGATTAATACGATCATGGGAGGATTTAGAGGGAAACGGGGCGGCCCCTGTCGAACCAAGATAGATGGCGAGACAACGAATGCATACTGTATTTTCTAAGGATTTTTGGCCATTGTCTGTCAAATTTTTAACTTTTACGGCGTTTTGCACTGGATAGTACTCATTGATAATAATGTTATTGAATTTATTGACAATCCATAAGCTATTTTTGTGCCAAGTCTTCTTACAAAGAATTAATGAGTAGAAACGTGGTAATTTAAACGATTTTCTCCTTGATTATTATCCCAAAAGGGAGCTGAAGTGTTAGTTATTTTTGGCTAACCTCTATCCTGAATGATCAAACTTTCCGACACTCTGCGTCGGCCTTTTCCTTGACAAAATTAAGTTTGCACGTTTTTCAAGGAAAATATTCTGATGGTTTCACATTTTTTTATGTAAGAAATGATTCAATTTGATAGAAAATGCAAAAAATGCTATTTTGCGCATTATTAAGCAGTTTCTCGTATTTTTAGATATTTTAAAAAAATTGGGATATACCGCCCTCCCCGTCAAGAAATCCTGGATCCGCCTTTGAAAACGATCATATTGTGTCTTATTTCTCTAAAACTTTCTCCCGTTGTCAGTCGAGAGGCTCTGCCGCAATTTTATGGAGTCAAAAGTCCGAAGATTTGAAATTTCCATCGCCCTCCATTGTTGTAAACTACGACGACGATCGAAACGCTGATTTAATGAGGCTCCACCTTGGACCCTCAATCGAAAGATATGGCAGAGTTTGCATAATCAGCCTGTTAAGTCGTGCTAAAACTGAAAAAGAATTGGCTTTTTTCCTGCACGCAGTATCTCAGCACGCCGGACTTGATATTGAGTAATTTCAAGTTGTATTATAACGTTGTATAACGGTGGTAGGCATAGATAAGCAGCACCAAAATTCTGGAGATGCAAGGTTTTTCAAAGGTCGAAAAGTGGTCTTAAAAATGTTGGTAGGGCGAAAAAACACCATTGTTTAAGTTGCTTATCGAGATATTCCCATTGGCATCAAAAAATCGCAAAAAAATTTTCAAAAATTAAATTTAGGGGCGGGGTATTTGGCCTTCTGGGAGTTGCATACCCCCAAACTTCCCCCCCACCTTCGCCTCACGTCCACGTGTGGTGGTAGGCATACATGGGCAGCAGCCGAATTCTGATGGGTCAAATGAGGCGAAATCGCAAAAAATAGCACAAAAAATTCAATTCTAGGGGGTTTATTGACTTTATATATAAAATTCTAAAGGAGTTCCGTTGCTCACTTTTTTGCATAAAAAGCATAGCTTCTTTGACTTCAATTTCTATTTAGCTTGCACTTTGCTGATACCTGATCTGACACGCATGTTATGGAAGGGTTTGGGTAATAGTGTCCCACAATGCATGAATGGAAACGTTCCTTTATAAAATAAGACAAAACAAAGGCTAAAATTGATAAAAATCAAAAAATGTTTGCAAAAATGCTTGAAAATTATCAGGGCTGTGGGTAAACATTCGTTTTTGCGCTATTTCGGTGTTAATAGCAATCAGTTTTAAAGGCCATTTCGGCTCAGGACACCTTTCTGGCTGACCTCTAGGACTAAAACTGGCCATGCTGTGCAGCTTTATGCCTGATATTCTAGTGTAATAAATGAATTTGAATCGGAAAACTATTCAAAATTGCTTTCTGATTAGAAAAGTGTCATACTTCTACCAACAAATCGATTACTTTGTTGTGTTTCCTATTCCTGCACGTGTTCACATTACTCCATAATTATGTTTTCATAACATTATATAATTTTTCTGTTGCAAAAAGCTAATTAGGAGAAACAATTCTGTTGAATGTTACAACCAAGTGGCATACATACCTAATGAAACATTCGTTTTCTTACCCTTTTCAATTTTTCTATAAAGTCAAAAACCATATAAGCTACACCCTACCTATTTAATTTTTGTGACTTACGCAGGTTTTGTGAATTCGATTTTAATCGAGTGTGTAAAGGATTAAATTGGTCTCGTTTGATTGATTTTCAAGAGCAAATGTCGCCGAAGATTGAACTATTCGGGTAAAAAATTAGAAAAACTAGTCGGTCACTTTCAAATTCATAATGCGAAGAAGTTTCTAGTAATTTGTCTTAATGTTTATTTTTATACGCTAAAATTTATTAATGTAAATTGTCATCGACTGAGTTTAAAAGCATTTAAATAATTACAATTACACACATGCGTGTCTAAATTTCGAGCGAAGTACTGGGGATTCCGAGAGAGTAAAAAATTCTTTATTGGTTTTTCTGTTAGAGCTCAGCTGCAGTTACAGTACAACAAGGAACTGTTAGCACAGGGTTAACGAGATATACCATTTCATTTGTGTATAGTTTTATTAACTCTGCTTAAGTTTAAAAAGAGTTATCGAAAAAATAAAAATGTGCCTTTTTTCCGGACACTCTGCATGTCTGTGATCCAAGTGCAATTGGATAATAAAGCGAATAACGCAAAGCTTTAAAAAGCATGTAGCTTAAACTGATGATGGTCCATAAATAACTTATTTCATATCGCATGTTTTTCTATGAAATTTTTCGTCAAAAAGCGCCTACCTATCTTGTGAATCTTAAATATTTTCAAGGTATTATCACATTATTAGAGGCGGAGACGGTGCCGAGAAGAAACAATTTGGCATATTTCGAACAAATTGTGTCGATTCATTGGATAGGACAAATGTTGTGCAAATGCTTATATCATCAAGAGTACTAGAAAATCAGCTGAATGTACTAAAAAATCAGCTCAAATCATTCGCAAAAAATCTGTACGGCTTGTTTTCAGGCATTGAAAATTTTGCGACAGCAAGAATGTTTGACTGATTACCCTGGTTTTATTGAAATGTTTCGTGAAAGTAAGGATCGCTGTTGCAATGAATATTTGCCTTATGAACATTCCGAATCTTTGCACAGTTTGGGCTGACAACGGCGACGTACTGAGTGAACAATATGTTGCGACATCGGCTTTAAAATCAGATTACGTCCGGTATGCTTTGAATAATTATCCTAGCCACGAGTATGTGATTTGAATTAATTTATTCAATTTAAAATTTCCATTCTTACCCACACGTAGGAATGAGAGGTTTAGAACCCCAAACTCCCAATAGTTAGTTTTTGGCATGTTTTTTCTGGGATTTTCGCCAGTTTTGTGCCATCCCGACCCACCCTCCCAGACTTCGGCTGCTGACCATATATGCGATCAACCAGGCCCGTATCCGGGATTCAGCCAAGGGGGGGGCGGAACCAACATAAATTTGTCTATATCTCGGGCAATCCATCGGGATAGCTCATAAAAACTGAATTTTTCGACGTTTTTCGTCATGCTCTATCCATAACGCTGGTAAAATTCAATTTTTTCGAAAAAATTCTTTCTAACTGAAAAAGAGATAAAAAGTGTCGTTTTTTCGTCGCACTTAGGCCAAAATTATGGAAAAAACTTTATATCTTGCGCGAAGCGCCGAAAAATGTGAAGATGTTACGTCACAGACATTTAATTTTTCGATCTTCCCGTGCGTTTTCTCACCTTTCAAATTTTTTTCGGCTAAAAGGGGATTGCCACTCCCTCGCCTCCCTTAAATACGGTCCTGCTATCAACTATACATTCACATCATGACCGGCCTGGGCTTAGAGACCAGATAGCGTTTTTGAACCAAAACAGTCTTAAAACAGTTATAACTGCTAAAATAGCACAAAAAGTGCTTTAATTCACCGTTCTAATCATTCCCAATCACTTTTGCATGAAACTTTTTCTCGTCAATTTTAGGCTTTTGTTTTGCCTTATTTCTCCGGAAGAATCCCATTTGACTCATAATTTTAGAAGCTGTCATAAAGAGATTTCGTATCAACGTTTAGGTCTATTTTGCCTTTCCCAGAACATTTCATTTTTTGCTTTTCTCTCTGGGTTATAATTTCACATAATGAGTGTTTGGGGGTTGAATCCATCAGAATTCTAAATTTAATCATAGACCCTCATTGAATTTTTCATAACTTTTGCGGTTTTTCGTGCTTTTGCCCACATGTCTGCTTTTATGTCATATTTGCCTGATTTTACCTACATGTCTATTTGCCAAACAACATAAACGTACCAGGAGTTGGAGGATCCTCCACTCAAATTCAGCCGTCCATTCATCCTCCAAATACTGATAATTTTTACCCCTACCCTAATTTTCAGGAAAAAAACTCGCGCTGGGCCGTTTTTAGATGTTTTGTCAAGTTTTCGTCAAAACTAGAGGTTCATTTACTCACCCTTCTCATTGGCCGACTTCACCCGTCCGAAACTTTGATTCGCTATATGTACATATGTTCCCAAAAGTCACACGAGTACATGTGGATGGGGTTTTTTGATTTTTTTGTCCATTTAAGGTGGTTTTCTGTTATTTTTGACCGAAAATTGGAATTATTAGCCTCCTAAAAATGACCAGGGAACCCCACCCTAAAATTCTGTGCCGTTACATATAAGCCACAATGGCGTAATTCTACTTCAGTCCACAACGAAAACTTAATTGCATAATTTGTCAAATCCCCCTAATTTCTGTACATGTTACGAACCATTAGCTACTCAGTGTTGCTTTTATTCAGAACTGGTGAACGAACGACCTTAGGCATAATTTATGACTTGATGAACTCGGCAAAGCGATATTATTTAAATGTCTATAAATACGGTTTTCGGCAAGACGCCTATGATTTAATGCTCGGAATAGGATTCGTTGACCCACTTAATACTTTGAAATATAATTTGCATGGTTGGAAGCGGTATCACTCTGTAAGTTCAACTACAAGAAGAATATGTCGTAATAAATTATTTATTATATCAGGAAAAATTGTGGTAAATTGTGATTATAAATGCTAAGCTCGGCCGGTCTGAGGGGTGGTCAGCATAGGTGGGCGGCACCAAAGTTCTGGGGGTGCAAGATATTTTCAAAGGTCAAAAAATAGCCTTAAAATGGTGGAATAGCGAAAAAACGCCATTTATCAACGTTTCTCATCGAGCCTATCGATTGGCGTTGAAAAACTGCGAAAAAAACGAAGAAATTTTCAAAAATTGAATTCTGGGGGTTATTTCGGTTTCTGGGGGTGTATACTTCCCAAACCCCCACGCCCAGGTATGGTAGTCCGCAAGAGATTTTGTGAGCCAAAATGACCTCAAAAGTATTACAATTTAAAAATTATGTCAGTCAACAGCTTCTGGCTAATTTAGAGTTCTTTTGCGGAAAAAAATTGATTTTCCTCCACGTTTGCCTTCATTTCGCTACATTTCCCTCAAAAATTTTAAACTTCCATTTTTTTCGTTTTTGAGGTTAAAACAAAAATTTTAAAGTCAGATTTCAGCAACTCTTGAAGATGGGCAAAAACAAAGGTGTTCTTAAGCTCTTCTACGCAAATTCTATGGATTAAAGGTGAAAAAATTAAGAAAATTTAAAATTTAAAATCCCACTGGCCTGTCTGATTGTAACGGTGATGTAAAATGTTATTGAGATGACGATGTATTCACTAGAAAAGAAGAAGGCTACGACGGAACAAAAAAAATTGGGAATATACTTGAAATTACGCATCATTAAGGAAAAAAAGGAGGGGGACTTAGAGGAAAGTTACCTATGTCTGTGAAAGTTGTAAGAAACTGCTAAAAATTGAACTTCCGCTAAAAAAACGCAAAAATTGAAGTATATTCTGCGGCAGGGAGTTGCGCCTCCATTGTAAAAGAAATTAGATGAATAGCTGATTCCTCGAAAAGAATTTAAAAAAACGATTTAAGAGCATTTTCACGTTAGCATGACATACATTGCTACTGGGCTGTAATTAACAACATGGTGTGCTTGTTATAATTTACTTATCAAGCCTTTGACGACTAATTCAGTATCTTTGTATTGATAATACATTGAAAGGAAAATTTGATATTGATAAAAAACTATATAGCTTATTAACACACATCAAATTCTCTTCATAATCCTTTTCTTAGCTAGTGAACAATGTTTTGTGAAGGCATGTTTATTTCAGAGACCGCAGAACATACGTCGATTTTTGCTTGTTTCTAGTGAAAGTCCCATTTTAAGCAGCTTCTTAAAATTTCAACTGCATAGATGACTTTTCTCTAGTCTTTTTCCTTTCTCCTTTCTTTGCTAGTACCCTACTTTTAATTAGCAAGATTTGAGTAAATTAGTCAGTAAAAACATAGGTCAACCTGCCAAAATAATGACAGCAGTCCAAGGACGTGGAAAACAACATTGTTCTGAATATCATCATTATCTTTTTTAAACAAGACAACCTTACCTTATTTAAACAGATCTAATGTTTTCAGTGTAAACCTAAAGCAACTAGTGGGTGTAAAAAAACTAACGATTAGATTCTTAAGACGCAATTTCTGAGAAAGTCGACCTTTGCTTGAGCAGGTCAAAAATTAATCACATTTGAAAATAACATATGTGATACAGTTTTGCACGCTGAAGATAAATTTGATATTTATTTTTGTCAAAAGCTTAAATTCGTTAAGCTACAGTAACCCAGACTTTAACTTCTTATCCTTTTATGACATTTTCGCATGCTGTCACTTTTTTATTCACTGATTCTTCAATTTGTAAAATATGTTAATAAAAGTTTGCAGGATAAAAGACAGTTCAATTTCCTTAAGAAGCATTTCAAAATTTTTAACACCGTAAAAATATTTTGATTTACACATTAGTGTAAACAGAATGCTTCAGCGCAGAAAATTTCAAAATTTTGCGCTAAATTCCTCCGATCTCAGTCAATTTTAGCGGGTCACAAGAGAGTTTCAATCATAGATGCCTAAGCATACCCTATCACTACTCATGAAAAATTTAGAAAAGTTGTGTTAAGGTCAACTTATTCCAAAACTGCGATTTCGGATACTTTAAATTATCAATGCTGTAACGAGATAAGATAGCTCAAAATAACTCAGAACTTCTCGGAAACCAATGTTTTTGATAGAAATTTAATATTAAGAATATTTCTCATTTTGACCAAATACTAAAACACATAGATCTTGCTACAGTGACCTAAAGTTTGAATTTTTGTTATTTGTGACATTTTTTAATGCTTTTTTTATTCACTGATTTTTCTATTCATAAACTTTGTTAATAAAAGTGTACGCATCTTTCATTTTATACAAAAATATCTTAAAATTATTGACACCATGACAATATTTTGGTTTACACAAAAGTGTGGAAAAATGTTTTAACGCAAGAAAATTTTTTAAATTTCGTATAAAATCGCTTCTACATTAGTATGACCGGGATAACATGTAGACATGGGTGGGAGGGAAGAACGGATGGTTTGAGGGTGTCTAGATCCCGACAATCCGATAGACCCTCAATTAGATAGATTCCCAGAATTGAATTTTGGCATATTTTCTGAGAAGCAAATACCTGAGCGAGAATACCCTGTATAGATACTTCTGAAAGCCAAAGAGAAAAGGAAGAGGGTCAGGATCATAGATGCAAAGTAGGGCCGCACTCAGGGGGTCAGCCGGTGTGTGGGGTCAAAACTTGAGCTTTCTGGGACAAAATGATATTAAAAAGTGGTATGCGCGCTAAAATTGTCTTAAAAATACGTTATTACACAGCTTTTTATCAATTTGAAGCACTTTTAATCAAAATTTTAATTTTCTTTCATTTTCGGCTTTAATTTTATACAGGGTATTCTCACGTTGCAGTATACTCACTCAAATAAGAATGCAAAATGTCCATAAAAATCACTGCCTTACGTTTGTCCAAACAGCTTTACTCCCTACGCTATTCCTAACTTTGTTCTGAGAAAGATAGCTTTAGGTTATGTTCTGGCACCTATATGTTAAAAATCTTTTGTGTTCCGCTCATATTGATTAAGATCAAAAAGATTTTATGCGAAATTTCAAATTTTTCTACAATTGTGTATATTTTTCATTAAACCGAATCGTATGCACTGAGTCGGTAATTTTAACGGTTTTCAAAGAAAATAAAGTGTTATTTTGTTCTGTAAAGTTTTATCAGCAGCATAGTCTAAAGACATAAAAATCATTATGAAAAATAACAAAAAATGAAAACTAAAAATTTGGGTAATCGTGGCTTGACTTTCATTTTAGTATTCAATGAACCTAAGAAATATATTTTGTATCCGAAACTTTATCATAAATGATTGTTTTTGAGAGCTTCTGAAATACTATGAAGTGCTTTATTTCCTGTAAATGTTATAAAAGCGATGTATCTAAACATCGTTCTTTTTGAATTAAAATACTGTAATGAAAATACCTAAATATTTCTAATTTTTTAAAACTAGTGACAAAGTAAACTCAAGCATTTGCAAGTGTAAAATCATTTTTGTCCCACTTATATTGGCTAACATAGAAGCGATTTTATCCGAAATTTTTAATTTTTTTTGCGCTAGAGCATTTAGTTTACACCTGTGTGTTTAAACCAACTATTGTCAAAGTGTCAATCATTTTAACAGATTTTTGTAGAAAATCAAACTTTTATCATGTTAATTTTACTAGCTAAGTTAATGAATAGAAAAATCAGTAAATAAAAAAGCATGAAAAATGTCAAAAATTACAAAAATCCAAACTTTAGCTTACTGTAGCTAGATCTATGTGTTTTAGTATTTGGTTAACATGAGAAATATGCTAATATTAGAAACTTTATCAAAAACGTTAGCTTTCGAGAACTTCTAAGATCATTTGAATTATCTTTTTCATCACAGCATTTATAATGCAAAGTGTTCAAAAAGGCAGTTTTGGAATGAGCATACCTTAATACTCGCTGAAGTTTGCTGGCCCTACTTTTCTTGATTTCTCACAAGTTGAAACAGGGTATGCTTCCGGATCTATGACTTTGTGACACGCTCAAATTACTGAGATCAAAGGAATTAAGTGTAAAATTCTCAATTTTTTCAGCTAAAAAATTTTGTTTACACTTGCGTGTAAACCGAAATAGTTCTTTTATTCTATAAAGTTTCATTGGAATATTTCAAAAATCGAAGAAGCAGTAAATAAAAGAGCGACAGCATGTGAAAATGTCAAAAAATGACAAAAATTAAAACTTTGGCTCACTGTAGCTTTACGAATTCTGGTTTTTGGCAAAAATAGACATCAAACTCGTTCTCAGCGTGCAAAAGTGTATCATATGTTTTTTCAGGTATGATTAATTTTTGACTTGCTCATCACCCCTGTAGTGAAAGGTAAATATTATCAGAAATTGTTTCTTAATCCTGACATTACGGGGAACATTTTGAAAAAATAAGCTTCTGCAAGCTCTGGAACTGAAGTTAATTTTCGGCGTAAAATATACACAACTACTGGATGTAAAGAAATCTTGCAGTCAGATTTGTAATCCTTGCGTTACGGATACTATTTGATAAAAAATTAAGCTTCTGCGACGCTCTGGAACTGAAGTTGATTTTCAGAGTAAACCTTACACAACTACTAGATTTAAGAAAACTAATAGTCAGAATCGTAATTCAGACGTTATGGAGAACATGTTGAAAAAATTCACGTTTCGCTACGCTGTGGAACTGAAATGATGTTTTAGTGTAAAGTTTACACTTCTGAAATAATTCCATACTTGGTGTAATTAAATGCGCTTGCATTTTTGTGTGATCCTCGATGGTTAGTACACTTTTATCATCTGGATTATGTCCCAGCTCTTATCGGGAGACGTAACAGACAATAACCTACCAAAAACGTCTTTTTCAATCCCAAAGTTGGAATTTTACACCTTCAAGACTCAAGACTAACTCAGTTGCTCTGATTGACATGTTCCATAGTTTTAGAATAGTGCGCAACATCCGATTCATAAAGGGAGTAGTTGTGAGACAAAAAAAGGTCTTAACGTTTTTTTCACCTCAGAATTTAAACTTAACACCACTAGAAGTAAGTCTGCATTGCATACAAAGAAACGCGTCCAAGTGCGATGTGTAACCCTTTAGACCTAATATTTTTATGTAAATTCGCACGCCCGAGCGGTTGAAAACCTAAAAGAAAGCAACAACGTTTCTTTTTTTCGTCCACTAATAGAGTGTAAACTTTAAATCGCTGGTAAGGACTCCGTAACTTTATGTCAACGCGGTCAAGTACAACGTGTAGCCTTTAAAACTTATTACATTCGTAGCAAGAAGATCTTTTTCTGAACTCTTTACAGGAGAAGATGATAGGGACTTTTTGAAGAATTTCCTTGCCACCGTGTTTTGAGAGACGAAATAAGGATACAGTAATCAAATTTTAGGTATGAATGTAAACAACCTTTACTGACTTCTGCACAAAAAATAAGCTAGTTGTATGTAAAGTTTAGTTACCGCAGCTATTATGAATCGGCTAAAAAACAGTGGCGGAAAAATTGTTCAAATGGTCCGATGATGGACATAAAGAAATCGAAAACTAGACCAAAATATGTTTTTTCACACCCTGATGTTTACACTCTTTACACTCCCACTCGAGAACTAATGCGAAGTTCAAAAAACAAAAAAGCGCTATCTAGAGAATTTTATCTTCTACAGTTTTATGCCATTAAATTGTTTGAGACATGAATACTGAGTGTTGTGAAAGATAAGGATTTTTAGCAAGATAAAAGATAAAGATAAAGTTGAAATTTTAAATTTTAGAAGATAAAGATAAAGATAAAGATAAAATTAAAAAATTAAGAAAGATAAAGATAAAGATAATTTGCGAGATAAAGGAACCAAAAAGATAAAGATAAAGATAAAGATAAAGTGTACATATATAAATATGGTCGCCTGGACCCAGGAGAATGATGTTTGTGAAGTGCAATAAACGAGAGTGGGTGATGTAAAGCAGCCAACTGAATGCACTAATTTTTACACCTGAGATCAAAGAGGTGATAGGCATTAAGCACACAAAAATGTAGGTTTGGGGATTTGCTCGCGGTTTCTGACTGACCCACGTACTACTACTACTACTGGCAGACAGCAAGTCACTTCTTTCTTTTCACAAGCATCAAAACCCTGCTCTGTGCGCCTGTACAAAGTATAGTCGCTACAGTTATTGATTTCTTCAAACTTCTTTATGTTCCCTAGGCTTGGACTTAGATCAACGTGGGTGCTAGTAGTACTCCCGCTTAGATTGGCATCACTTCCGCTTACTCATGTTGATATATAGGCATTAGTTTGGGCCGCACGCCATAGGGTTTAAACAATCGTTTTCTTTCCTTTCCTTGTATCAGTAGAACTTGAATGCTCCTAAATGCATTTCACGTCAAACCTGCATTTTGGATTACATGCTAACTTATGTATATACTTTATCTTTTTTGCAAGATAAATTTCTATCAAAAAGATAAAGATAAAGATAGCCTGTGATTTTTCCAAAAGATAAAGATAGAGATAAAGATAAAGATAAAAATTCGTCAAGATAAAGATAAAGATAAAGATATCTTTATCTTTATCTTTATCTTGCTAAAAAGATAAAGATAAAGATATCTTTTACAACACTATACATACAAGCCGCGGAAGAACTCCAGAAATCGCTATATGTTATAACGTTGCGCAAAAACTTTGCACGCTAATTACAGACTCGATATTAAGTGTGAACAAAAACAAAAAAGTGCACATCCAGATTTTTAATTATATATCTTTCAAAAAATTTCACCTCCCAAAAATGCCCTAGTGTTGTTGTAGGTGGGGGTCCCCAAGGATACCCAAGTATGGACGCGCTACCTTTGAATGCTTTCTTGAATTTTTATTTGTGCATATAGGCATTTTTTATTCTTTACAGATTCTATTATTAACCATCTCGATAATTGCACTATGTCTTGGAGCCATATATGCCAAAGGTAGGTAGGTAAAAACAATTTGAATACAATATTGAATAGTGTTAATCATGTTAAGTGCAAATAATGTTAAGCATGTCATTTAATCTAGTAAGATTAACAAAGCTAGCTTAGTACTTCAAGAGAGAGGTGAATGAATCAACCGATCTTTGCGCATTTTTCGAAAAAACAAACTTTCATTCAAATATGCTAAGCCGTTTTCGTTATATTCAAAGGAAAATTCTTTCGTATTAAACGAAAAATTTAAGGGGTCTTTTCTGTTGGCCAAGCCCGTCTTACTTATATAACTACCGCTGTATGCACATCACGGACGAAATTAATTAAATTTTTTAGATCCAGCTGCCTATGCTTTTTTAACGATACTAATCATTTATCTACCTTTCTTATATCAAAATGGAAGCCTTGTCATTTCGCCGGCTCATTTCAGACACGATTAGATCCTGAAATTAACATTTATTGCAATTAGGACTTGCATACATGCATATGTAAATGAAAGTCCACGTTTTCGTGTTGTATTTGGACTTGATTCCACTTTGATGCTATAATTTTTAATTTTGTTTCGAAACGCTTGCTTGAATAAAATATTCAGATGTCCCCTTGGCAATTCCCGCGCTAAAGATTTTCTAGCGCATGAAAGATAATGATTCGCTCCCATTGTTCCTCCATTGTTTATCGACTCTACCACATTGAGCTGACGTTTCGACCAAATCTTTGGCCATCTTCAGAGCATAACTGTAGAAGCGACTGTGCACTAGGTAATAGTTTTGAAAAATGAGCTTGTTAAGCGAGAGTTGTAAAGCAAGAGAAAAACTTAAAGTTTAAACATACCATTAAATTATGAAGAGAATTATAAAAGATTTTAAACTAGAAGAAAATGAAAAAGGTGGTTTACAACTCTCGTTTACAACCACCTTTTTCATTTTCTTCTAGTTTAAAATCTTTTATAATTCTCTTCATAATTTAATGAGTATGTTTAAACTTTAAGTTTTTCTCTTGGTTTACAACTCTCGCTTAACAAGCTCATTTTTCAAAACTATTACCTAGTGCACAGTCGCTTCTACAGTTATGCTCTGAAGATGGCCAAAGATTTGGTCGAAACGTCAGCTCAATGTGGTAGAGTCGATAAAGATAATGATATCTTATCCCTTGATATCTACCTATACCAAACCATTATCTTGCACGATAATTTGAATTCGTCTTTATCTTTCTGTCTGACTTTAATCTTATCAAACAATTGTTGTCTTCTTAAGAAAATGCGCTTCTGTGGCGTTTTAGAGTGGATATTGTTTAAATTAATGCGTCCGGAATGATACTCTAGTACACCGACAGTCACATATAGGCGTGGGGTTCATGGTTCACACATCCACATGGGGACCTAGACCCCCAGAATGGAAAATTCTATGGGGAAAAGTGGGTGAATTAAGACCTAAAACGGATGAAAATTGAAAATTTTATTCAAAAAGTGGTTTAAATTGACCAGAACGTAATTGTAACGCTATTTTAGCGCTTATCCAGTTTTTGAGGTCATTTTGGCCCCAAAAACAAAGATCAATCTTTGACCCATGCTCCATATCGGCTATGCTGTGTACCTACTATCTGGACCCCGCACTCAGAGAAGCCAGCAAACCCCCCAAACTTGATAGATCCCCAGAATTAAATTTAGGTGCTATTTTCGGTGATTCTGCACCGATGAACCCTACAGAATTTCGCTGCTGCTGTGATCTTTGACATGTCTACAGCAGGGCTGCATACACTTCTACTTTTGTAGCCAAATTCTTGTATTTAAAGTCTGTTTCACATAAGTTTGGGCATAAATTTAAAGAATTTTATCAACAGTAAGCCGGCGGATTAAGATAATTATATATCAGATCAATGCTTTATTCGCTGTCAGCTTATTATCATAGATGGATTTTAAAACCTATGCTCAAACTTGTGTGAAACAGATTATAATTGTTTAATTAAATTAAATTATTTACCGTGATGTTTTTAAGGTCAAAGGTAACCATGCCAGAATGCCGTTTCTTGTGACCGATAAGCAAATGTTATGCTATGCAAAAATTTATTAGAAAAAAGTACTCTCACTTGAGTGCTAAAAATTGATTTATAAGCACAAGATTTCGTGAAATAGACTATAGTTCCATTTTGTTCAATTCCTCATACTCTTTCTAAATATGCATTTGATTTTTCGTGAATAAATTTTTTAAAGACTTATACGATTGATTCACTACGATATATAACATAAGCGTAAGGACAAAAGCATAATCCACGCAAAAAGAAGAAAAAAGTAAATTTCTGTTGTGCTAAATACAACCAGGGGTCGCTGAATTCGAGAAGGAATAGCCTACTAAGCTTTTTAATTAGAAATCTATATTCTCATTTAAGTTTTTGTGATATCACTGTAAATATGCCATGAAATGCTCATTTCTTCCTGTCATACATGATATGAGGGGGAGTCGCCCCTCAGAATTAGCAATTTTTAAAAATTTTTCAAAAAACGAAGCTGTTTTAAACGTTTTTAGCTACAGATTTGCTCGAAAGTGTATTTTCGGCGCTTCGCAACATACTCCTTTCTTGACTATATTTTGTTCAATTTATTCTATTTTTTCAAAATTCTTTTCATGTTCTAAGAAAGATGTCAGAAACGCCTAAAAGAGATGTTTTTGACGCGTATCCACAGGCACGTAGCTGGCCGTCCTATTTTAGATGGGACAAAAATCAATTTCGGGGGACTGAACCCAAAAAGGCCAAAAATACCACAAAATAACATTTAAAAAGTTAATATTTCTGAATTTTGGGGGGTCCGGACCATAGGTGAGCAGCACCGAAATTCTGGGGTGAAAAATTTCTGGGGGGGGGGTGAAAAAATTAAAAATGGTCTTAAAAGTGGCCGTATGGCGAAAAAACACCATTTTTCGACGTTTCTCATCGAACACTATCCAGTGGCATCAAAAAATTGCTAAAAAAGCAACACAAAAAATTTTCTGGTGGGTATTTTGATTTCTGGGGGAGTATTTTAACTTCTAGGGGGTGCATACCCCCACGCCCATGTGTGGTCCGGACCACCCATTCCCCCAGAGCTACGTGCCTGCATTTCCAGCGTTTTTGAGCCCAAACAGAGCACTTTTGAATTTCAACCTACAGAATTCTCATGCTGTGCACGACTGCTATATAATTGCTTAGCGCTGAAGCATCAAAAACGACTAGAACCATATCTGGGCGTGGGGGATATGCACCCCTCCAGAAATTAAAAAACCCTCCCGCCCCAATTCAATTTCTGAAGATATTGGTTTTATTTGTTTTTTCGCAATTTTTTGATGCCAAGGGATAGTGCTCGATGAGAAACGTTTAGAAATGGTATTTTGTTCGCCATACCACCATTTTTAACCACACCTGGGCGTTAGGGGCTTTGGGGGGATGCACAGTCCCCGAGAAACTAGAATATCCCCCCAGAATTCAATTTTTGAAAATTTTTTCGTTTTTATCGTAATTTTTTGATGCCAATGGATAGTGCTCGATGAGAAACATTGAAATATGGTGTTTTTCGCCATATCACCAGTTTTGAGGCCCTTTTTTGACTTTTGAAAAATCTTGCACCCCTCCCAGAATTATCTTGCTGCCCACGTATGCTTTTTTTAGCTCGAAGAGGAGTTATAAAGTAGTAAGAAATAGGCATTTTTTGGCACATTTACAGTGATATCACATAAACTCAAGATGGGAAAATAAGGTTCTAATGAGAAAATTTAGTGGTTTATTCCTTTCCAGCTCTTTGAATGCATCCCCTGGATGTGTTCAGCACAACAGAAATCTACTTTTTCTTGTTTTTGCATAATGTCCAACAGGTGCCTATTCTTATGCATTGTGATAGTTTTTTGATTATACCTTTCAAAAATAATTTTCATAGAAAATAACACACCTACATATTCAGAAAGAGCATAAAAAATTGCGCTAAATGAAATAGCTGCCAGAGAATGTTAAGGCATAGCTTGATATGCACCAGAGTTTATGCCATGATGGTCACTTTGACTGCAAAAATGTAAATACAGGGCCCGTCCAAGTCAACTGAAGTGACAGGATCGGGGTGTATTTGCCTTCGAGACTTACTTAGGTACTTAGGTACTTAGATCTTTTCTCAGCGCTGGCCCCGATCGCTTAGTCTGGAACGACTTCGGTCTTTGGATCCTTACAGACCTTACGGCTTCGATCCCCTCGGTCCTAATATAGCTGACCGCTTCTTGTTGGGTGATCTCAGCAGCTACGCACTAAGCCCTAAGAATACCTACCTAAATCTCGGAATTGCCGCGAAGGTCAGTTGACCTATCTCAATGCTCAAGTTGATGAATTAGCTTATTTTCTGGGTTCGAATCAATCAGAAATGTTTTTGGTTCCTAATGTACGTAGCACAATGAAATTTGAAAACAACACTGATCAATCATCATAAAAGATTAAATAATATTTTTGACCAATTTTAGGATCGAGAAAAGAATTAAGACTTTTGAACGAAATAAATAATCATACGAAATTTACCTATTCCTCCACCGAAAATCCCAAAATCCTCGACGATGGGAAACTCCGACCTCACCCTTGGTATAGATAAACCCCTGGGTGGGTTTTATATTTTATTCAAACGATATTTACACGGCCTAGTGCCGGAAAGCAAAGTAACACGAAAAACGACTAAACGTATTAGACGACAAAATCGTACGTCCACCAACTAAATGATGATCTCAAAGGATCATTACAGTAAACAAAAGTTTATGTTAAAATAACATAATACGAATTACTTTTAATTTACAACGAATGTTCTAGACTAAGATAAGCGGTAATGCATAAAACAATTACTATTATCATATACTTAATTCTATGTTACCGGACAAGTATCTTATTGTTTTTTAATATTGAAAATTTGGGAAATGATGGGAAACCGAAGGCATAGCCCACAGTGCACTATCGTAGATAGCTACTAGTATTGGCTAAGTAAATGGCTACCGCGAACTGCTAACACAAGTTCGCCAAAACGTGTAACTCTCGTAGTTACACTCACACATGGGCGTGGGGGGTTTTGGGGGTATACACCTCCCCAGAAGGTGAAATACCCCCCCCCCAGAAATCAAAATACCCCCCCCAGAAAAATTTTTTTTGCTTTTTTAGCAATTTTTTGATGCCATTGGATAGAGCTTGATGAGAAACGTCGAAAAATGGTGTTTTTTTGCCATACGACCACTTTTAAGACCTTTTTTTGACTTTAAAAATTTTTCACCCCCCAGAAATTTTTTCACCCCCCCGACTTTTGGTGCTGCCCACCTATGGTTACACTCCCCACGTATAGAAAAAAATTAGACACGCAGTGGAGAATTTTT
>JAVLUZ010000723.1:274526-344344 GCA_036768485.1 Mermis nigrescens
GAATTTTGAGGATAATCGGCCAATTTATGTGGGAGGTCCTGAATGAAAGCAAAAATGGCTTAAAAACATGGAAAATTTTATCGAATTTCGATCAAGATCGGGAGGAAGGGTAAAAGTTTTTTCATAAGGGGCTGCAAATGATTACAAACATGGGCGTACGCAGGATTTTTAAGGGAGGGGAGCGGTCCAAAAATGGTGATCCTATATTTCAGGATTTGTTTGCTGGGGCACCAAATAAAGTGCATTTTCTGACGTTTACGAACAAGCTCTATCTATTTAGCTCATAAAATTCAAATATTTTGAAATAATTTTCATTATCTCTCAATAATCTATATATGGAAAATTACATTTTTGGCCGTGCTTGGGCCAAAATTAACGGATATAATGATTCTATGGCGCGAGCGCTGAAAATTTTGAGATTTCTTAATAAAGGGATACCAATTTTCTTGCATTTCCTTACCTTTCCAATTTCCATAAAATTATTTTTGGGATAAGGAGGCGGCCGCCCCACCCTGCGTATACCCTTGCATACATGCTACGATTTAAAATTTTGGGGGTTTGGGTCCTTTCTTAAGGGAGGGGTCAGCTTCAGCTAGCGTAGCAAACCTCTGATTGTCAAGGGATGGTGAATAATAGCTAACATTTTTTGCCTGAATCTATGGTGTGAGATCACAATTTTTCCCATTGGGGGATGAGGGGGATAGCCACCTTTTTTGGGGTTCCCAGCTCCATCCACCCTGTTATATGTGGAGGATGGGATGAACAGCTGACATGGGGGCTTGGAATAATAAATATTTGCTTATTTGCTTACTGCTTATGCTTCTGTCAATCAATGGTGACATAATTGGTACCATCAATGGGTTTTCTGATAACTCAGCATTTGTTTCAGCTTTAAATGTGAAGAATATACCCGTACAATCGTTCGCGTTTCCTGGAGTAGGTTTTCAAAGTTCAAAGTACTTAAATAGAAATGGATCTGGAAAATCTGTGCACTGATTTAAAGATAGGTCTTCTGTTCCTCGGTTATCAATTTCTCGAATGAGATAATCTTCCGTAGTTTTGTATTTACTACACAGATCTTCAAAAGTACTACATTTGTTGATTGGCGTTTTTCTGCCAAATATGATCATGTTGACTATATCTTCTTTGAATACTTGTTGCATAGCATCATTGATATAAACTTGCTCTTGGTTAGCAAGTCGTCGCGCTTTATTGTCAAGAGAGGCAGCATCATTCCCACAAATTTGGAGTACTATAGCTGTGTATGGTGAATTGGCTTGCTTTGTGAACAAGTTTAAAGTACGTTGTCCTGTTTGAAGTTGTTTACTGCGGTAGAAAACGCGCGCATTATTGAATTCTAAATTGACCTTGGGGTTTATTGACGAATCACCGATTGTATAAAATCGTCTGTTGGTTGTTTTAAATTCTATAAGATTAGCATAAAATTCTATTTCGGCTTTCCCAGGTCCACCACAGATAATGAGAAACTTGTATCCGGCTGCTTCTGGAATTTCATTATCCGTAGAACAAATAAATTCCAGTTCAAAAAATTGAGATTTTCACAAGCGTCATCTGGATAATCTTTGTTGATTTTCGATATAACGGGCGAACATTCTCCACTTATTGGTCCTACATTGATAAACATCAATAGCAGTGCAAGTAATACTCCGAATCATGATTCGTTAGCTTCTAATCTGCGTTGGTTTGTAAAATTATTTACAATGAGTGCGATAAAGCTTATCGTAGATTATGTATATATGAATGGGGGAGGGATGGAGTATTATTAATGTCCCCTTTTTGACTGGTCAGTTTGTAGGGAGGCACTATTGGACGATGAAGGACAGAGAAGTAGCAATTTAATTTAGTGGAAGTAATGGTAAAACTTTATGCGCGTTGTATGCTTTGCTCTATCCTGGAATTTAGTAGATATGGAAGTAGTCAGTTCTGTTGGTTTTTCGTCATTAGGCGCTTCATAATGAGTCTGATGCACTTTTCACTTTACCAAAATTAAGAAATATAGGAAAAGTCGCATGGGCGATGCCTTTTAGACTGGAAAAGTTTTTAGCATTTACAGCTTATTTTTTAAATGTTTAAATTTTGACAAAATTTAAATTTTGCTTTTTTATTATCTTCTGAAATTTGCCGTTCCCGCTTCAGTACAGTACTTTCTATTTATGGGTAGGTGGCACAACCGCGAAATGTGGGCACGACCAATAAACTAGTGTAGATGACAATTAACTAGAACACTACCGCTAACTAGTGGAAAACCACTAATTCAATGGTAATATCAATCTAAAGCCATGTGATGTATGAATAGGTATGCCATTCGTTTTGCATTTATGTGTTTAAAAGAAAAAGAAGTCATTTTGTACAGAGAGTTCATATTATTGTAACGGCTCGAAATTTGGAGGGTTCCCCCGCAAATTTTAGGGGGGTAAATGACAACTAATTTTTGGTCAAAAACGCCTAGAAAACGGCCTAAACAATTGATTTTTTTCCAAAAAATCGGAAGAGTGCCGTCAAACAATTTTCTGAGCTCTGACTGGGGGAATGGAGTGCGGAGCGGACGCAGGATGTCCGGCTTTGGGTATGGGATTCCTCTCCTATCCCCCACTCCTACATGTATGAAGAGAATTACTTTTAAACTAAGTAGTTATACGACTTTATTGTCAATATAGGTTAAAAATGAGTGTAAGGCGCGAAGCGCTGAAAATTTGGCATTTGTGAGCAAATGGGTAGCTAAAAACACATAAGACAGGCGCTTTTTCTTATAATTTTAGAAGATGAATGGATTTCTAATGACAATTCTGGCCTCTTCATCGATTTTCAAACTGATTGTATTAAAAAGCGTCAGGACTCTCAGCAGTTACTTTCTAATCCGTCTGTCAATTCAAAAAAGGCGGGCGCTTACGCGAAAAAACTTAGGTAGTCAAGCGCCCCTTCTAAATGTTTTGCGTCTAAAAGTTCCGTATTTTAATTCAAGAAGTTTGTTAAATAAGCTAGGTGATTTGAAACTTTTACTTAATAGCAAAGAATTTGAGATAATACTTTGTTGTGAATCTTGGCTTTATCCTGGAATTCAAGATTTTCAGATAGTTATCAAGTTTTTCGTTGTGACCGTCTCAGTAAACAACGGGGTGGAGTTATAGCTTTGGTCAGTAACAGATTACGTACTTAAAAAATTATCAAAAAAATCCCGTCATTTTTCCCTGCTAGTGAAATCTTAATGTTCGATTTATGCAATAAAGATATTAAAACCAGATTTATTTTAGCATATTGTCACTACCAAATGCTTTGAAAATCTTTGTCAATCAATTGAATGGGCTTCAAATGTTTCTTATCCTTAAATAATAGTCGGCGATTGTACATAATCTTCCCAATATTAATTGGGTTTCCAACACTTTCCCCCTGATCCACAGTAATACTTTATTTTATGATACGTTCTGTACAACTGTTTGGATCAAGTAATTCGTAGTCCAACTCACGATAATAATAACTTAGATTTGCTCTTTTCACTTAACATAGCCACTAACGTAGAAGTGTTACCCCCCTTTTCAGATAGTGACCATAATTCTATTGTTTTTGAGATTCACGGGTCAAAAGAGATAAAAGACGTGCCCTTTCGTCAAAATTTTCGTAAAGCTAACTACGAATTAATCTCTATTCGTTTAGCCACTGTTTCTTAAGCCTGATTTATTTAACCAAAGTACTTCAGCGGATGACATGTATAATGTTTTTATTTCTGTTTCTCAAACTATTAGTTCTGATCTCATACCTAAAAAAGTTAAAAAAAATTCTAAAAAAGCCCTCCCTAAACATATTTGTAAATTACGTTCAAAAAACTAAGACTATGGAAGAAATAGAAATTGTTTAGAACTAATGCTAATCGTATCATCTATTCTAGTTTCTGCAAATCTATAAGAAGAGAAACCAAAAACTTTTTTGCTAACGAAGAATTAAAAGTTTTAAAATCAGGTGATATCTGTAACTTTTACAATTTTGTTAATTCTCGTTTAAAAATCAATAAAAATTCATTTCCATTGACTCTATATAACGGTATTGAATTAGATAACGATCATGTAAAAGCTTTTTTATTTTGCATATTTTGCATCTGTTTTAACTCTTGATGATAAAACTCTTCCTGTTTTTCAGGCTTATACATTTTCATCTTTATCAACTATCGATTTTGATGTAGACACCATTTACAGAGCTATTCCTTGAATCTAAACTAAGTAATGCATTAGGCCCTGATGGCCTGTGCTCGTATTTTATCAAAAAATTAGGTTATTTGCTCTCCTCTCCTCTTGCTTCTATCTTTGAAACATCTTTTCGATCAGGTTCAGTCCCAAAATTGTGGTGTCAAGCAAATTTCATTCCTGTTTTTAAAAATAAAGGTGATTTTGGTTATGTTGAAAATTATCGTCCAATTTCTTTGTGCTGCTCTGCTTGTAAAATTATGGAAAAAATCGTTAATAATAAGATTCTTGAGTTCTTAAATAAAAATAATTTGCTTTCTCACCTTCAATTTGCTTTTTTAAAAGGTATATCATGTGAAACCCAATTGCTAAAGCGTAAAAACGAATGAGGCGAAATGTCTACGATTTAAAGAATCTACAATTGACGTAACTTTCATCGATTTCAAAAAAGCTTTTGACTCAAAATTTCGCATACAAAATTACTTCATAAACTTTCTGCATATGGTTTGCATGGTTTCCTATTTTACTGGCTTAAATCTTTGTTATCTTCTCGATCTCAGTGCGTAGTCGTTAATACTTCTCTTTCAGGTAGCCTAAATGTATCCAGCGGTGTCCACGCAAGAAGTGTGATAGGGCCCAGCTCTTTTTCCTGATTTACATTAATGATTTGTGCGATAATAATATCAATAGTTGTGTACGTTTATTTGCTGATGATGTTAAATTGTTTAATTCGTCTTCCTGTAGCGCTATACTTCAAAATTATCTTAATAAGCTTTATACGTGGTCAGGTGAATGGCAGCTTCAGATATCTATCGATAAATACTCAGTTCTGTATATGCAGGCACGTAGCTGTGGGGGGGACTGGGGGGGTCGGACCCCCCCCAAAATTCAGAAAAAACCGGGAAAATAGGACTTTTTACACGTTATTTTGTGCTATTTTTGGCTTAGACCCCCCAAGATTGGTGTTGGTCCCCCCCAAAATAGGAGGGCCAGCTACGTGCCTGTGTATATGGGTTACAAAAATCCTACCACAAATATCCAATATTTCATTGGAAATCAACTTTTGCCTTCTGACTCGGACTGTGTCCGTGACAGAGTAAGCGTTCTTGATCCTCTTTTGTTTCTTTTTACATAAATGATATCACTTTTCTGAAGAAAAATGAAAAGTTGGAAATGTATATACCTATTTGCGGATGATGTAAAAGAAATGTTTTCCGTAACAGAACAAGCAGGTTTGTTGAACAATTTGTTACTACAAGTTCATGAGTGGTCTGAAAAGTGGCAATTACCCTTAGCTTTGGCTAAGTGCTCCGTTTGCTTTTCGGTCACTTAAAAATCCTAGGCAAAAATATTCGATTGGAATGGGAGATCTTTTGGAATACAACGAAGTAAAAGATTTAAGTATTCTTTTGAATGAATATATGGATTTTTCGCCGACATTGCACATATACTTAAAAGTGCATTTTTCAGGATGTCATTGATTCTTCGGCATTTAAGGTTGAAGATGCTGAACTGCTAGTTATGGCTTATAAAACATATATCCGACCTTTGCTAGAATATTTCCCGCGGTTATTTGGTCACCAAACCAAAAGCAAGACGTGAAAAGTATTGGGAGAGTTCAAAGATACTTCACTATAAGGGTCTTAAAATTTCCTCAACTTGAGCTATAGGGAACGTTTAGATTTCCTTAAATTAGACTCACTTCACTTGCGTCGAGTCCGTCATGATCTATCGTTGGCCTATAAAATTTACAATTGTCTTATAGACATCGATTTTAACGAGTTGTTCACGGTGTGTAATGGCATCACTCGATCAGTTAACTTGGTAAAGCTAAAAATACCGAAATCTCGCTTAAATTTGAAAATGTACTATTTTGCAAATAGACTCCCTCCTCTTTGGAATAGTTTGCCAGAAGAAGTTGTAAATGCCCCGAACTTTCCCTCCTTTAGCAGTCGTTTAGAGAAAATTAGTTTTGCCTCAGACTGTAAGTAAAAGCAAACCGCCTCTATAGTCCTTGCGCAGGTTATTAATATTACACATTGTTTTATCACAGTAATTTATAGTTTAAATTGTATTCCATTGACGTCATTTTATTGTATTTACTTTGATTTTTTCTTTTTTCAATTTGACCATATTTGTATTGTTTTAATTCCGTCTCTGTCGCAATAAACTCTTCTCTCTCTTCAAAAATGGGTAAAATCCGGAACCAGGACGGAGCCAGACTCAGGACAAATGGATTAGATCCGGAACCAGAACCGGAACCAGACTCAGGACAAATGGGTGAAATCCAGACATCCAATCAGGACCATGGAAAGATCAGGACAATGTATAAGATAGGTAGGGTCTAACTGACCGGGACCGGACAAATTAGGTAAAATCCGGACAATCAATCAGGACATTGTGTTCGATATGTAGGGTCGGACTGGCCAGTATGGGACAAATTGGGTAAAATCCGAACAATCAATCAGGACAATGACAAAATCAATAAAATGGGAGTGGAGTAGTGCCGGAACTAAGCAAGGGTGCCCAAAGGAGGGGGGGGCTGATGGGGGTTTACAAGCGCCACCAAGGTCCATGAGCGCCACTGAGGTTCACAAGCGCCACCTGAGTTCACAAGCGCCACTTCGATTCACAACCGCCACCAAGGTCCATGAGCGCCACTGAGGTTCACAGGCGCCACCTGGGTTCACAAGCGCCACCATGGTTCATAAGTGCCACTGAGGTTCACAAGCGCTTAGTTCCGGAACTACCAAAAAAAACTACTACAAAAAAACATTTTTACATCATCCGGATTTTACCCAATTTGTCCCATACTGGCCAGTCCGAACCGAAGCGACTACTCGATCAGGATTTTATTTATCATTTATTTATTATTCCTGATTTATTGTCCGGATTTTACCCAATTGTCCGGTCCCGGCCAGTCGGACCCTACATATCTTATACATTGTCCTGATCTTCCATTGTCCTGATTGATTGTCCGGATTTTACCCATTTGTCCTGAGTCTGGTTCCGATATTGGTTCCGGGTTTTACCCAATTGAAATGAAATAAATGAAATAGTTTATTGCGACAAGAGACGGAATTAAAACAATACAAATTTGGTCAAATTAAAAAGAAAGAAACAGAGTAAATACACTAAAATGTCGTCAATGCAATGAAATATAATATCAATAACCTGCAAAGGACTATAAAGGCGGTTTGCACTACTTATAGTCTAGGTAAGGCTAATTTTCTCTAAACGACTGCTGAAGGCGGGAAAGTTTGGGGCATTTACAACTTCTTCTGGCGCCTTTATCGAACAGTGTTGAGGACATTGATCAGGTCAAACGGCTAATCGATTCTCATTCTGATGGTCACGATCTAGTATCATCTGATGTTACACGCGTCTTTCGTGATGGTCCCATTCACGAAAACCGCGTCCAGTTTGTCAAAGTTTGCCTAGCGTCGGTTCAGGCAAGGCATCGCTTCGTTTCCTTGATCAATAAGACAGTCCGCGTTAAATCCAAAGACCAACTTTCGCGTTTGCGGTGCCGTCCTGACTTATCATTCCTTCAAAGAAAACGTCAACGCGAACTGGTTTCCGAGCTCAACGATCGTAAATCTCGAGGTGAAGAAGGTCTTTTTATCGATTTTCGCGCCAATTGTGTTAAATGCAAACCAAACCATAATATTAATAACCAACTCTTCACCTGGATAGTCGCGCCCCTTTCTCGTACTTTGCGTTTAAAAGTTCTGTATTTCAATTCAAGAAGTTTGTTAAATAAGCTAGGTGATTTAAAACTGTTACTAAATAGCAAACAGTTTGAAATAATACTTTGTTGTGAATCTTGGCTTTATCCTGAAATTCCAGATAGTCTACTTTGCAGTTCAAATAATTACCAAATTATTCGATGTGATCGGTTAAATAAACGTGGGGGTGGACTTATAGTTTTTGCTAATAATAATCTACATATTAAACACATCAAAATTCCTATCAATTTTCCTGCCTGTGAAATTTTAATTTTTGATTTATGCAATACTGATTTCAAAACTAGATTTATTCTAGCTTATCGTCCTCCTACTTATGATATTATGTATGCTGAAAGTCTTTGTAATTCTATTGAATGGGCTTCTAATGTACCTTATCCTTTATTAATTGTTGGTGATTTTAATCTTCCTAAAATTAATTGGGTCTCCAACACCTTTCCTTCTGATCCCATCAATACTTTATTTTATGACACCTTCTGTACAACTGGTTTGGAGCAACTAATCCGTAGTCCAACTCACGATAATAATATATTAGATTTGCTTTTTTCACTTAATCAAGCCATTAACGTGAAGATATCACCTCCTTTTTCTGTTAGTGATCATAATTCTATTGCTTTCGAAATTCAAGGGTACGAAGAGACAAATCACATGCCCTCTTGTTTAAATTTTCGAAAAGCCAATTACGAGTTAATTTCTATGCGATTAGCCACTGTTTCTTGGCCCGATTTATTTAATCAGTGTACTTCGGCAGATGATATGTATAATGTTTTTGTTTCAGTTCTTCAAACTATTAGTTCTGATCTAATACCTAAAAAAGCACATAGAAATTTTAAGAAAGTATTTCCTAAACACATCCGTAAGTTATATTTAAAAAAACTTAAATTATGGAAAAATTACAAAAAGTTCAAAACTCGAACAAATCGAACTATCTATTCTAGTTTCTGCAAATCTATAAAAGAGAAACCAAAAATTTTTACGCTAAAGAAGAATTAGAAGTTTTGAAATCAGGCGATATCCGTAACTTTTACAATTTTGTTAATTCTCGTTTAAAAATCAGGAAAAGTTCATTTCCCCTGACTTTATCTAATGGTATTGAATTAGATGACGATCATGTAAAAGCTAATCATTTTAACTCATATTTTGCCTCTGTTTTCACTGTTGATGATCAAAATCTTCCTGTTTTTCAGGCTCGTACTTTTTCTTCGTTAGCAGAAATGAATTTCGATGTAGACACCGTTTACAGAGCTATTCGCGAATCTAAACCAAGTACTGCATGTGGCCCTGATGGCCTATGCTCATTTTTTATTAAAAAACTAGGTTATTTGCTTTCTCCTCCTCTTGCTTCTATCTTTGAAACTTCTTTTCGATCAGGTTCAATTCCAAAATTGTGGTATCAAGCAAACGTAATTCCAGTTTTCAAAAATAAAGGTGATTCTGCTTGTGTAGAAAATTATCGTCCGATTTCGTTGTGTTGCTCTCCTTGTAAAATTATGGAAAAAATTGTTAATAAAAAGATTCTGGATTACTTAAATATAAATAATTTACTTTCTCCTCTCCAATTTGGATTTTTAAAAGGTCGATCATGTGAAATGCAATTGCTAAAGTGTAAAAACGAATGGGCAAAATTTATTGATAGAAAATCTACTGTAGATGTAATTTTTATCGACTTTAAAAAAGCTTTCGATTCTTTATCGCACACAAAATTACTTCATAAACTTTCTGCATATGGTCTAAATGGTTTTCTTTTCAACTGGCTTAAATCTTTTTTATCCTCTCGATCTCAGTGCGTTGTTGTTAATAGTTCTTTTTCAGATAGCTTTAATGTAACTAGCGGCGTCCCGCAAGGGAGCGTGATAGGGCCAACCCTTTTTCTGATTTACATTAATGATTCATGTGATAATATGAGTAGTCGTATTCGGTTATTTGCTGACGATGTTAAAATGTATAATTTGTCCTCTTCTAAAACTATACTTCAAAACGACCTTAATAAGCTTTATACATGGTCGCGTGAATGGCAGCTTCAGATATCTATTGATAAATGCTCAGTTTTGTACATGGGTTATAATAATCCTAAACATCAATATTTTATTGGAAATCAACTTTTACCTTCTGATTCTGACTGTGTCCGCGATTTAGGTGTTCTAATGTCTCAAAATTTGAAATTTCAGCAGCACTATCATGAAGTGATTAAAAAAGCTTCTCAGCGATCCAGTCTGATACTGAAGTTATTCTTCTCTCGTGATCATAAAATTTTGTCTCGTGCTTTTGTTGTATATGTTCGTCCGCTTTTAGAGTACTGCTGTACCGTTTGGAGTCCTTATCGTATTCGAGATATTGATCGTATCGAGCGAGTTCAGCGCAAGTTTACCCGTTGTATTTTTGGTTTTAGCAGTGGTTTGTCATATAATGATCGTTTAAAAAGTCTGTCATTAGAACGTCTCGAAATACGCCGTATTCGTTTTGCTTTATCCTTTTATTATCAGATTATTCATGGAAAATCACACATTCTCTGTGACGAGTTTTTCGCATTTAATCGCAACTATACTCGCTCTGTCAATAACCTTAAACTGACTGTTCCAGTAGCTCGTTCAGATATTCTCAAGTATGATTTCAGTCATAGATATGTGAATCTGTGGAATTCACTTCCAGTTGATGTTGTAAATTCACCTAGCTTAAAAATTTTTAAACGCAAACTAAATGCTTTTGATTTTTCTGTTCATCTGAAGGGGCACGTGTAAGTTTTCACGTTCGTGACTGCGTGTCCCGTTGCTGACGTTTTAGTCATATATCGTTTTATCATATCTTTGTATCGTACGCTGTGTCTTTATTTTTACCATGTCTTGTACGTTTTGCAATAAAATCTTTGTTGTTGTTGTTAAAAATTATTCCAAAGAGGAGGGAGTCTATTTGCAAAACAATACATTTTCAAATTTAAGCGAGATTAAGGTATTTTTAGCTTTACCGAGTTAACTGATCGAGTGAAGCCATTATACACCGTGAACAACTCGTTAAAATCGATGTCTATAAGACGATGGTAAATTTTATAGGCCATCGATAGATCATAACGGACTCGACGTAACTGAAGTGAGTCTAATTTAAAAAAATCTGGTTCCGGATTTCACCCATTTGTCCTGAATCTGGTTCCGGTCCTGGTTCCGGATTTTACCTTTTCCCAAAAACAGCATCTAACTACCCGAAATGTGGAAAAAGAACAACACAGGTAGGTAAGTAGGAATCGCGCGACAGAAAGAGCTTACCGAATACTGTGAAGCAGACCAGCACCACTATAGCAAAAATTAGAAAAATTATTACGTCTGCGTCCATCGAATTTCAGGCAAACGAAATAATAACGACTTTAAGGAACAATTTTTGCACAGCCGAAGCGGACGTCAGCGCGAGTCATAAAAATTGGAAAATCATCTCTGATTACAGTATTAAGATTTAAAAGTATTTTGGGAACAGCGACAAACTTAATTTGTGGATGATTCGAATTGAACAAATTGATACAATTAAGTCTTTGCTTGTACAATTTTATTTTAACAATGAATAAAAAGAGCTGCAAAGGAACTTCGTAAAGTAAAATGCAATTAAATAAAATTAAATAAAATGAATTAAATACAATAAAATACAATGAATGCATTACAATAAAATACAAATGTCGATAAGGTATCTACATGGGCCGCACGTTTGCGGTCAGAACACAATTGACCGCGTTCGTTTTGATCACTCGTCGAGATACGATATCGGCGCGCCAGCCGTCAAGAAGCGGCAGGTTCGCGGTCGAACCCGACTCTGACAGTAGGACGTGCGGAGGCTATCTAGCCACGCAAGCCGTTGATTGGTCGCGCTCAAACATCAACGCACGCACCGCGACGAGTACCCACGCCATGTGAGTACGCCTGTGGATACCAAATGTATAAATCCCCTTTTCTTATCATGCAAAACATAGGCAACGTGACCGCTAATCCGGTTAAGCCTGTGTTGAGTGAGAGCTGAAAAATCAATAACGCTTATAGCGCCATCTTTAGCGCCAATTCATTATCGATATAAGCATATTCTTGTTTCTTGTTTTACTGTACCCCCAATTACCATTGTTAGTTGAGTTTGGCGTTGCGTTTCCAGCGATTAGTCGACGTTCGTCTGTACAGCTGTTTAATCAACGACTTATTTTTATTCATTTTGTTTGGTGTATGTATGTATATAAAAATCGTAGGTAGCGCAATAGCGCTACCTATAATATACTTGGCCTCCTTTTTTCTTATATGTTTATCACAGCGAGTGCGAAATTTGTTTCCCCCTCACAGCTATAACGGCACACATCTGGGAGGTGCGGTTTTTTTTAATCGATGGATAATTAAGAAATTCGATGTCGGTCTTTTTTTGTTTTTGTTTACACTCAATACCGACTTAGCAATGAGCGTGTAGAGTGTAAACCGAAAAATCAAATAATTTGGCGGAGGGCCAATTTTTTTCAAAATGTTGCCCCCGAGCTGTAGATTACGAATCTGACCTTAAAATTCCTTTACACCTCGACGGTTGTTGCACAAAAAGTGTAAAGTATACGTGTTTTTTACTCTTTGCGGGTCCTTCAGCCTATCTAACTCAATTTTGGTTTCTGTGCAGTCCAATCAGTTTTAAAATGTAGAGGGTTGCAAAATCTCAAAACCGAATGTTTTTTTTCTCTTATAATGCAATAGTTCTTTATCTGTGATCGTTTTAGTGTAAAGGGTTCGAGACGAAAAACGATATTTCTTTCAACTACTCCGCTAAGTAGGCGGAACATGCTAATTATGCTTAAAAGGTGAAAGGTCAGAATAACGAATCTGACCTTTAAACTTTTCTACAGCCAGTGTTTGTTGAGGTATGAAGAGGTGAACTTTGAATTATACCTACACCGATTTTCTCACGCCGATAGATAACTCCGTATTGCATATTGTTTGATCAGATTTTCCTTATTTCAGAGGTTTTTGGCTCTCTTTAATAAATAATTATTTTTATCATCATAAATGCACTATTCTTAAAGTTCAGTAGAATGATGAATATTTTTCAAAAAGTATAATCAAGCTGGAATCTTCCGATATGTCGAGTTGGCGCAGTGGTTGACAACTCCGCTCTCGGATGCGGTATTAAGAAAAGAATGATAGTTCGAATCTTCTGAATGTTGACTTTTTCATTTTTTCAATTCTCTCGGCAAAGCTATGAACTTCATTTGACTTATTCATCTATTTAGGTTCTGCAGATAGCACTTTTTTGTTTTTTTTAAATTTCGCCCCAGTTCTCGAACGGGAGTGTGAAGAGTGCGAAAATCTAGGGGTGAAAAGACACATTTTGGCTGAGTTTTCGACTTGTTTATGTCTGCCAACAACTCCGGTTATGAGTTTTAGGAAATTTTTTCTGACAGATATGTACTACGGATCAAGGGCTATCTTGTAACTTCTGGGGCTTTGCCTGCTTTCAAGTTGTTGGAGTATCTTAGCGCGCGCAATGAGTTATTGATTAAGTACTTGAAGTATGTATTGATAGCTAAACTGACAGCACGTCATTAGGACAGATACCCAACACACAACTACGAGAAAGCAACAAACCCAAATGTGGAAGTACCCCTTCTGGCCACTGGCACCTATGCAACAGCTAACGCTGGTCAAGAAGCTGCTGTGAAAACCTGCACTCTTCCAAAATGACCCTGAATACCTACTCAATTAAAAATCTCCACGGACGCAATTGGTCCGGTACCCATGGAGATTATGGGTTGAGATTCCGACCGCAGATCCCAACCAGGAGCAATTAGACAACCCTGAATTTTCCCTAGGTCCTTGGACCTCTTTAGACCAAAAGAAATATTTTCTGCGAAAAGAAGGAAAAGGCTTCGCACTAGATTACCCATGGCGAAACAACTTCATAAATTTGCACCAATAGCACTGCACTGAATCTACAAACAAACAAAGAGCTCATTCAAGAAATATCCACCAGAATATGTACCATAACAATTTACAGATTGAAAGAGAATCACTGCACAAAATGATAAGAAGAGACTTACCCAACGAAAACTGGCAAGAAATAAATACGCAGGGTCACCTGTGTCCAATCTGACTACAGGAGACAGGAATGCACCCCTACAGTGGGATTTCAAAGTAATGAATTAAAACACAGACAATGGTGCCAATAAAGCTCGGAGATGATGATTGCAGAAAGTAAAGGCTCAATCGTCATTAATTAATCAATATCCTCAGATTGGTCAATGCAGAAGAAGAAGAAAAGGACAATAAAGGAGAGAAAATGGAAAAGCCATATGATTGGCCCCACACAGGCCTGATCAAATAGCATACAATGCCTATGTTAAATGGAAAGGATAGGGATTGTAAGTCACAGGCATTTTCATCATAGTATCCTTTCACTGAATACAAGAGTCCAACCAATGACACTATTGAATGCTTCCACACATATTTGCTGATTTGAAAATATATTAATACAAGTGGAACAATTGACTGGAGGAGCTAATTGGTGCAATGACAAAAGAAGGCTAAGAGAATGGCAATAGATACACTATCATAATTCTCTCACTAAAAAAATTAACACGGCTAAATTTTTTAGAAAGGAAATAAATGAGAGAAATATAGAGAAAATTTGTTAGATCCAACAAAATGGAAAATTTTGAGTAATTTATTGAAATTTTTGTCAGCCCTCTGTGTGGATGGGAAAATTTTGAGTTGAAAAGAATGGCGGCTGAATCCATGACTAAGCCTCTATCGAGTAGTGCGGAAACCTGAAAAATAAATTTGGATAAAAGAAAAATTAAGTAGATTTTAGATAAAGTTAAGATAAAATAAGGCCACCCTTGCTCTGAGCAAGGTCGAGAATCAACGAGCTAAAAATGACAAGATTATGCAAAATTTAAAGACGAGAATTTAAAGGGCAAAGAAACACTGTAAATCAACGGCAGTTTTATAATAAAGACGCTTTACAACAAAACACGGAAAACACGACGTTGATCCAATGAATAAAATGCTGCTGGCCACCGGCACAAACGCAGAGTCCAAATAAATGTAGAATGCGAGCCAAACGTGGCTATTAGCGGCGTTTGTGGTCGGGTTTCTGGCTGCCGGAAAGAAACGAGATGAGCGAATCGAGCGACGTGACGAGTCGCTAGAGTCCCAGAGGGTGCGATGACGGCGATCCTCATCCAATAAGTTGCGCGGTTGCATGCGTTTGCGTAGGCTACGGTGTTTGTCGTATCAACGGCATCAGGCGATAAGCACTGAACCCATAATAGACTCGTGGTTGGCTAGAAGGAGTAGCCGGACGGCGGAAATTGTCCTGGATAGAACGCGGCGGCGAAGGAAAGCTGACGAATTTTCCAAAACTTTCGATAGAAGGTGGTGGTGAGCATGATTGATGTTGACGCGGCTTGAATGACTGCTGGACCACGGCAATGTTGCCGTGGAGGTAGATTCTATCTGAAACGACAAAAAGTAAAGGGGGGGGTCCGGCCTGCAAATTTGATGGTTTCTGATAACAATGCCAGCTGACGATATATCATTGTTTGCCTCTCGCGGTGTTTGTATTTGTTCCAATCTCTGCCGGGCCAGCCCTAAAAAAGAATAACTTTATGAAAGGATCAAAAGGACCTTCTGATACTCATGTTGGCGCAATTATGACGCTTAGCAGTGCTAAATCATGTGAAACCTTTGAAAACATCGCTCAATCATGGCGGCAATTGCGGCGGCATTGAGTACGGTATGTAACGCTGTTGCGGCTGTTTGACTGCAGCCAAAAGTGACATTGTTCCCGGCTTTTGCCTTTGAGGATGCCTGAAACGAGAAAAAAATAGTTTCCGGATTTAGAATGCGACTGCCTTGCAACTACGACATTTGCCGTTTAGTTAACGATAGGCTTCTCACATATCTGATGAACTGCAAAATGCAGCTAACATCATGTGATTGAATTTGCTTATAAATTTGAAAAAACGTGTTGCTTTTGAAACGCATTGCGTACTGCAATGGATCATAGTCCAAATTAAAGAAAAAGAAAATAAAAAATAAAGCAAGTGGCTTCAGCTTTGATTTCCGGCATCACGCAATTTCGACTATGAAAAAGCGGCTCATCACCAGCCGGTTCCTAAAATATTGCCCTGAAAACAGAACGTGAGGAGTGACTCCCACCACAATTTTGTAAAATAAGCCACTACATCTGCGCAATGTGGGCCGTAGACGTTAAAATAGGCGATTTTATTGTTGTTGGGTCGTGGCAAGCTAGAACGACGTCCCTCAAAGGTGCTCGCAGTTACTCCCGCCAACCCAAACGGGGGCTGTGGAACCTAGCTAAATTCCAGACAAAGACATGGCCACAAACATCGACAACCTGGATATATCAAACGAAAGGACCATTGGCCTGCATGTAGGTAGGATCCAGCTGCTGCCAATATCGCTCCCAAACGCGTAGGGCATAAACAAACGGTCGTTAACATGCTCGGAATCGGCTAACAGAAATATCGGCTGTTAAAGATCATTCAACAATTGAAAAGGCACGATTAAGGCTAGGCGATTGTTCGTGTGTCTCGATCATTATGGTACGCCGAATATTATTGGCAGGCATGTAGGGCACTGACAACGGGATACTGTCCATCGCTACAGCCACTACTTACGCGGCGAATGCGATTGTAGTGGTTAGGCGTCTCGTGAATGTGAAGGCCTGCCAGGATTTGAGTTACATGTTCGTCGTTTTCGAAATAAAGCATCTGAAAAGGTACCACACTATCGCGGTGCTGCTTTTTACAGCAGCCGCAGCTTCAAGCACCACGGCGAAGCGGGCAGCGCCGTTGTTGCTCCTGGAGGCTGAACGCCGGACAATCTCGTCCACAATGTCCTCTTCTGTTGGGACACGCTGTTTCAGCCATGGCCCGCAAAAGGTGTAACGCTAGTTAAGGGCATGGCATGTGCCGATTTAGCACCAATTAACAAACGAACGGGCACACACTCTCTTAAATTCCTTTCCCAGCCCGCTAATTCCTCAAAACTTATTACTACTGCCGGACACACAGGTCGATGCGGTAGCTTAACTAAAACAAAATCACCTGGTACATATGCGTACTTTTCAGCAATGAGATCGGAATAGGGCAACCTAGGGCGGGTAAAAGGCGATTACGGTGCGCTACATGTTCGATTAAAGGATTATGCAACAGATGATGCAAGCCGTATACAGGTGTTGGCAAAGATTTGATGCGATACGGACCTAATTTTTAGTGAAAGTTTTCCACTTTCGTGGCTGAATTACTGCTTTATTGTTGAGATATACAATATCATCAATTGCAAATTTATCATATGGTTATATTGCTTTTATATTACGCTTAGTAAAGATTTTCACAATGATATCGTGTAAGTTAAGAAGCCGTAAGTTTCAGATCAGCAAGATATTTTTCAGCGATGTTAGGTAGATTAGGATTCAACGAAGATCGCTTAAGAGCTGTATATCGAGTGGAAAAGAAGGTTCGCCAACGAAGCACATCTCAAATGGCGAAATATTCGTAGATGACTGCGGCTCCTATGCAGTATGCAAATAAGTGCAAAAGGCAAAATTGTTCCCAGTCGTACTGATTTCTCGCGCTTAATTTGGAAAGTCCATCGGATGAGTGTTCGATTATATTCTACTAACCATCACACTGCAGATGATAAGGGGTTGTGAAAACTTTTGAACGTTTAAAAATTTGCAAATTTCTGAAACAAGGCTGATGCAAAATTTGAGCCTTGATCAGTAAAAAATCGCTTTGGAACACCATGCCTAGGAATAATCTCTGGCAATAATAGATTTGCGATGGTGACTGCTTTTATATCAGACACTGCAAACGCTTCAACATACTTAGTAAAATAGTCCATGAAAAACAACAATTTGATCATTCCCGGACGTTGAACAAGACATATGCAGACAATCACACGCGATTAACTCAAACGGTGCTGAAACCTCTATGGGCTGCAGAGGTATGGCGGTGGGATTATTCGCTACCTTACGCTGCAAACACACCTCACAATTCTTACACCATGCAAGCACATCATTCTCCATTCTAGGCCACCAGTAACGAGAAGCTGAATGGCGGGTGCGAGATTTTCAGCTTTTTAAAAATGAATTCAAAGATAGAATCGTGAAATTCGGTTAATATGAAGCTACGAAGCGATTTGGGAATGACAAGCTGATGAATGGTATTAGCTGCGCGTTTAGGCTGAAATCTTGCTATAGAGAATTTTATTTAGCAAGAAAAATTGTCATGATATTTACGTGTTGTTAAAGTCATTGAGCGATTCGCGAATTTTATTTAACTCTTCATCTTGACGTTGTTCGGCAAGAAGTTTCCGCAGGCGACAAAATTTCTGCTTTTTCAGCTTCAGATAAAGTGATGCGTTCATAAAAGATTGGCGGATGATCTTTTTGCGCAGCTTGCTGTTTTCAAAATGATGATTTGTTGTCTTATATCAGGTGGTTCGTTGTCGTTGTCAGACTAGACGCTTCAGATTCGAGGTTAGCGACATTAGCAACGGGTTTACGTCTGAGTTTATAACGTTGTTCACGCGCGATCGCATTTAGGATGGCGCGATAATAAATCCACAGCGCAGTTATATGCGCCTGGTACATAAACAACCTCATACTCGTATTCCTGCAATTTTAAACCCCAGTTGCCTTAAACGACTGGAAGGATCTTTTGCATTTACGAGCCAAGCAAGCGCCTGATGATCTGTTTCTACGATGAATTTTTTACCTAGAAGATAATGCCTATAATGCTTAATTGCCCAGACAACCGCTAAAGCCTTCCTTTTCAGAAGTGGCATAGTTACATTCCGCCGAGTTTAAAACACGGCTAGCATAACCAAGGATGAAACGATTTTTAGATGGAAGATGTTTCGGCGTAAGAATGGCACCTACGCGTAATTGCTTGGTGTCGGTTGTCAGGATGAATTGATGGTCATTATCGAACTTAGCAACTGCAAAATCGGTGGTGAAGTAAAGGCATCTGTTTGAAAAGCTTTTTGATACCTCAGTCCAAAGAAATTCGCGGTTCTTTCCTTAATAAACGAAAAAGAGGTTTCAAGCGATTTTCGCGAGATCTTTTACAAAATTTTTTGAACCATTGTACGAAAGACCAAGAAATTTCTGTGAAGCTTTCACCGTTTTTGGAACTGGAAAATTGATCAAATCTGCAATTTTAGTTAAGTCAGGAGCAATACCTAGCGAATCCTATGCGATGGCCCAAAAATTGGACTTCTGCATGAGCTAGATGACATTTTTCTGGTTTAAGCCTTTAAAGCAGATTTTGTAACGACGAAAGACATCTTCTAGATCTTTAAGATGCTCTGAAAACGTGCGCGAAAACACAATTATATCGCCGATATATAATGCAGACAGGTTTTCCAATTTAAACCAGCGAGAACAAGCTCCATAAGGCGCTGAAAATCGGCGGGGCGTTTTTTAAACCAAAAGGTAACACTTCGAATTCGTAGTGACCTACGATAAAAGCGGTTTTTTCACGCGATTTTTCATCAAGGGGGATCTGCCAATACCCAGATTTTAAGTCTAGCGACGTATGTTGCAGACCCCAGGGCATCAAAATAATCATCAATTTGAGGAAGGGGGTAAATTTGAGTTTTTGTCACATCATTTAATCGGCGATAATCCACAACTGGGTGGAGGGAACCATCTTTTTCCCAATTAAACAAAGGACTGGCCCAGGGGCTTGTTGTTGGCCTGATGACTTTTCCCGCAATCATTTCATTAATTATTCTTTGCATGGCTTGCTCTGCGCGCGTGTTTGACACGATAAGTTTTACCTACAACAGGGGACTATCCTATCGATATGATGCTTAACGAGCGGAGGAAGACCGAGTGGTTCGCCTTTTAAAGCAAATATCGAACTATATTTATGACAAAGATCACGAATTTGCTGCTGTTCCCTAGAATTTGCGATGCAACCCTGTAAAGCCTTATTTATCGAGGAAAGCCCAAGGATACATCGTCCTGAAACAGGAACATGAGATACGACCTCAACATCAGACGCAAGCATCCAATTAGCTCTCCAGTGTCGACTTGAACAGGCGATTTCGAGATGTTACATAACCGCAAAGGAAAACTGAAAACTGAGGTGTTGACGATAGCAGGGGCGGACAAAAAAGTGAACTTTTGCGCATAAAACCTGGATTGGGCTCGAAAAGTGCAATATCAGCATCATAGGAACATACGTGGGCAGCAAGAAAATTCTGGGGTAAAGATAATATCGAAAACAGGCCTTAAAAATGGTGGTATGGCGATAAAAACACCATTTTCTCCTTTCCTGACGTTTTCATCAGCACTATCCATTGGCATCAAAAAATTATGAAAAACGAAAAAAATTTTCAAAAATTGAATTCTCAGTAGGGGTATTTTGATTTCTGGGGGGTATTTTGTTTCTGGGGGGCATACCCCCCCCAAAACCCCCCCCCACGCCCAGGTGTGCATAGAACCATGACTTATATAAGCAGGTGTTATTAATTCGTGACGCGGCAAAATCGTGATGGGCTCTGAATTGGTGCAAACATGCACGCAGATAGGACATGCGATTTTAGTGTTTGGATTGGTACGAAACTGCAATTTTTCACTGGTGATAAGAGATTTAATTTTATACCGTTTATGAATGTGCAATCTTCGATGGGATTTACCCAGAGTAATGCGGAACGGCAAAAATCAAAACCGAGAAGCATGTCTTCTGGCAATTTATCGATAATAGACACCAACGTAGGAATAAATGATCTGCGATAGTTATAGTCATATTAAAATTAAAGCGAACAACTACTGTTGTGTCACCTGCTAATCGCGGCACAACTTTAGACGTTTGTTTCGGAGGTAACCTGAAACCGTCTTAAAATGCTGCAGTCATCATTGTGACTTGCGAGCCAGTGTCAATTAGTGCCGGGATTTTCACACCATGAATTTCAGCCAAAATGGTGGGCAGATTTGTACCTGCATGACTAACTATCGGAATTTCAGGAATCCGATTTCATGCGGGGGATAACGCCATTTTTTCATAAACTGCTAATCTTCGCTGCAATCTATCATATTCTTCCAAAAATGCTTGGGATGCAAAATTTTCTTCCCGCTTAATTCTCAGATTGATGAGAAGTAACCATGTTTGCATTCTTCCCGGCGTTAAAACGATAATCGAATTATAATACGTATTAACGAGTAATTGGAATTATAGTACGATGACGTTGTTCTGGCGGATAAGTCACATAAGGATTATTTTGGCGATAGTCATAAGCACACATGGGCGTAGATCAAAGGGGGTTCGACCCCCCCCCAGAAACCAAAAGACCCCCCCAGAAATCAAAAGACCCCCCCCCAGAAATCAATTTTTGAAAATTTTTTTCGTTTTTTTCGCAATTTTTTGATGCCAATGGATAGTGCTTGATGAGAAACGTCGAAAAATGGTGTTTTTATCGCCATATCACCATTTTTAAGGCCATTTTTTGACCTTCAAAAAATCTTGACCCCCCCCCAGAATTTTCATGCCCACGAGCGGTCATAAGATTGCATGTGATTATCATAAGGTTGATTCTGATAGTTTTGGCGATAATTTGGCGCGCAGTCGTTATAGCTTTGCCTAAAAATTGGACGCGAGCGTCTAGTATCAAAACGTGCGTCAGAACTTGCGACATAGGTTGGCGATTTTGGCTTTGATCGCGATATCTAGGCTTAGACTGAGGCCGATTATTATAATTTGAGCGCGACGATGAAGGATTTCTATTATTCCAAGAACGCCACTGACTACGCCGACGTGCTGCTGGCTCGAATTTCGCTTGCTGTGCGTTTTTGTCGGATTTGTGCTGTCTTATCTTTAAAACATTGTTCCTCAACATGACCCGCTGCGGCGCTTACAAAAATCACAAAATTTACGCTGTAGATTGCTCATTTTTGGGGCGTTTTGATCGAGAAAACGCTCTTATTACACGAACAATCAGGATCGCATTATTAGAAAAGCGAACAGATTCCTTAGAATTGCACCAGTAGTAGGATTGGCGATGGTCGAGACATAAGGCGCTGGCGCTTTTTTCGCTACAAGTTGGCAAGCTGCGACGGCGCATTTAGCATTATGCAAAAATTCATGTAACTCAGCTTCAGGCGCTACGCTGATAGGCTGCAGTTGAAATTTCGGGTAGCATACTGCTGTTTTAATTGATGTCAAAGCATTTCGTTGAACTGCTCAGAGTCGGTTTCAATATGAGGTCTAGCGCGCCTTAATTGTTTGTGAAGCGCGAGATAGTAAGCTTGGACAGACTCATTGGGCAGTTGCTTACGGTCAAGAAAGTGGTCATATAACTTATCGTGATTGAGAGGGCGAAATCTCCATGATCATAGCGTACTTAGTCTTAGTGTAAGAATTACGCACTTCTTGAGGTAACGCTTCATACAAATTTAACGCATAGTCGTCGAAAAATGATGAAACAAATTCAGCTCTATCTTTTTATCAATTTTGTATATTTTTGCCAATCTTTCAAATTTTCACTGAAAAATTTCCGAATATCAGTTTTTCACCCTGAAAAGATTTCCTAGCAGCTACTGCTATATGCATTTGCTGTATGAAAGGACCGCGATTAATGGCTTCAGCAACAGACATTTTATCGCGCAAAGAAGACGAAGAATCTGAACTATGGCGCGAAAGGACGAACTGGGCGCACGCTGAACTTCCACTGCGCGCCGTGAGCGACAAGTGAATCTTCCTGCTGCTAAGAGCTAGAGTCCTCATCTGAAAATCTGACATGGCGCTGGCTGGCTGGCGGCGCACCATATTGTCCCTAATTGGCATAGAGTCGTCGTTAGGATTTGTTAAATTAATATCGTGGGCGCTTAAAAAATTATCACTCCTGAAATGCGACGCGTGCTGGGTAAAGGCGCCGCTCTCCGCTAAGTAGGAGGACAATACTGCAAAGGCAGCGGATTTAAAGAAGGATGTTGCGTATTATTCACAGTATTAGGCACAAATTCAGGCGCTAGCTGATTTAAAGGGCGCTGCAAAAATCCTGAAAAAGTTGGCGCGTTTTCAACACTTTGCTGATTAAACGCTGTGCTGCTAAGAATGCGCAGAATTAGATAAATCATCCGCAAGAAAGAAAGGGGTTTTGCACATGCTGCTCATGCATAAATAACGATCTAAAATCAACAGGCATACGCTCACTCATAGATAAAATAGGCACAAATGTCCTTTCAGACGCGAGTATAACCTTAGGCTTAGGATTATTAATCGAGGTCAATGACAGGTGATGAATTATCAAACTCGTTTCGTTATTTACCGCCTGTTCGACACGCCGCTTTTGGTAACTCGATAGGCACATCATTAATCACGTTTTCGTCGTTATGTACTCGCAAAGACTGATTAGCCTCAGGGCGAGCAGAAAACGTAGCCGTAGTTTGTTATTAAATTCTCACGCATTTGACGCATTTCGCGCATGCTGAAAATTCAATTTTTCCTGCTGAAACTGCATTTTCTGAATACTCTCAAGAATAGTCGAAAGAATTCGATCAGAATTTGACGAATTAGGACGAATTTCATCCTCATTTTGTTTTTCAGATGCATTACTTTCCACGCCAAAAGTTCGACCAGGTAAAACGGCTTCGTTTTCCGTCCGGTTATCGCTAAGCATATGCGCTGCCAGTTAAGATCATTATTAACGATCGTTGCGTCAGAATTTATTTCAATTTGTGTATCAGCAGAATTACCGGTTCTGGAATGCACACTGCCGCAGCAAACTCGTTATCAGAAGGGATAACAGAGGTATTATTTGCCAAAGGGGGTAAGTAGTGTTATCAGTCGCCAAAGAACTGGTTTGATCAGGCTGTAATTGACGCGCAGGACGGCTAGAGGCGGCACTTTTTAGCTGAGGGGCACGTAGAATTTTCTTACCACCCATTATAAAAATGGAACGTTTGAAATATAAACGTTATGTAAAAGAAAATTTTTTCTCCAAAAATCGGCTATCTGAAAATCTGAAAAAAATTTTTTCCGAATTGGACCCTGGGTTTTTTCTCTGGAAAACGCATCTCCTCTATATGCCAAAATAGCAACGAAAATGGAAGAGAGGCACAAAAGAATTTATGAGCGTGGCGAAAGGCGAAAATATTTCAGTTAGTCGAATAGGTATATAGAAAAAAAATTACCAGCGACTTTACCCCAAATACAGAATTTCCTTTTGCCGCTGAACGCTTAACTTATTCATACACTGGCCGCTGACAGCGGACGATACGATAAAAATATACGAGCGAAACAATACAACATTTTTTGAATGCCGAAATAAATATTTTTGGGTAAAGAAAATATTATGTATTAATTTAATCGATGACAGACACCGGATCGGTTGTCGCTGAAAGCAACCTGAAGGGGGAAACTCCAGTGTGTCTCGCTTTTCCGCTTTCAAGTTGTTGGAGTATCTTAGCGCGCGCAAATGAGTTGGCTGATTAAGTACTTGAAGTATGTACGGATAGCTAAACTGACAGCACGCCGTCAGGACAGATACCCAACACAACAATTACGAAAGCAACAAAACCCCAATGAAGTACCTTCGGGGCTTACCCATAATTTGCGTAACAGCTACGCTGGTCAAGAAGCTGGCGGTAAAAACCTGCACTCTTCCAAAATGACCCTGAATACCTACTACCTAAAAATCTCCACGGACGCAATTGGTCCGGTACCTATGGAGATTATGTGTTGGAGATGCCGACCGCAGATCTTAACCAGGAGTAATTAGATAACCCCGAATTTTCCCTAGGTCCTGACCTCTTTAGACCAAAAGAAATATTTTTCGCTAAAGGATTGAAAAGGTTTCCGCACGATTACCTATGGCGAAACAACTACAAATTTCGGTTCCAATAGCACTCTGTACTTAAATCACAACAACAAAGAGCTCTATTCCGCTGTCATCCACTATAAAAATTATGTAATAATTTTTATAGATTTTTGACTGAAAGAGAACAAAATTTTTGCACAAAATGATAAATAAAGACTTTACCCAACGAAAATCCGGCAAGAAATAATATTATGGCCGGCCTAGTCCCAATTCCTGACTGCTTGCGATATAATGCACCCCTAAGCAGTGGATTTTCGTGCTTTTACCGAATTAAAACAATGTACAATAAATGGCGCTAATAAAGTCGGAGATGACACGCCGCAAAAGCAAAGGCCCAACCGCCACAAATTAACCAATAATCCTCAGGGGGATTGGCCCACAGTAATAGAAGAAGAAAAATATTGTAAAATGTGTTTATGACAAAAATTGTGTGCTTCTTGCACATAGATTTTTCGGGTCTCCGCACAGGCTCAACGTGAATAGCGGTCATGTCGCCTATGTTTTAAATGTGAAAAGTGATAGGGGACTTGTGGGGTGTTCCACAGTAAAAAGGTCGCATCATAGTATCCCTCGCGACACCTAGCGACAAGAGTCCAACCGATTGACACTGCGTGGCTGCCTCCGCATGTCATATCGTCGATCTGAAAATATGGCTGGGTCGGCCAAATAAAGCGGAAACAAATGACCGTATTGTTCGTAATTGGCGCACTAATGTGCGCAAAGGCCGTACAAGTAACGGCACGTGTATTTACACTATCTACACTTGTGCTTACCAGCAAATTTTTCTACAAAATCAATACGCAGTTATCACCAGGGTTTTAAACTTTACACTCTAGTGGATGAGTAAAAAAACAGATTTTGTCCAAGATTTCTCTGCAAACTTTTTCGGTTATGAGTTGGGATGAATCACGCCAAAAATAGAAGAAGTAATTTAATGGCTACGTCAAGTTGGAATCCGCGTTGAATAAAACGTAATATTGAGTTGTTTATGGGGTGTAAAGTTCGAAATCTGAGGTGGAAGTGGGCGAAAAAAACAGGGTTTTTTCGTATTTTGATTGGTTAATCATATCAAATATTTTTCGGAACATAAGTTTGGAACATACAAACGTACTACAATCAAAGGACAACAAACTGGCCCGAACCGAATTTATTTACATTCAATGGGGCGTTAGGTTCAGATTTTTAAAGTTTACAATGTGGTGGACAGTGGGAAATACGTGTTTGTACATTTTTTGTTCGTCACCTTCTCTGTTCAGAAGTCGGGCGAGGTCGAATAGGATAAAAATAAAGTACTTTTTAAGGGGTACGCGTCACAGCGAATTGCGTTTGTTTACATCAGTATTTAGCTTTTTCGGGAGGTGTAAAGTCAAAAAATGGAACTGAAATCAAGCTAATTAAAAGTAGTGTGCTAGCAAAGAAAAATGCTCCGATGGAACAAAAAAGATGAATATACTCGGAATTGTGGATTATTAAGGATGTAAAAGGAGGGGACTAGGAAAATCTACTTAAAGTCGCAAAATCTGCTAAAAATCACACTTTATCTAAGCAACGCTAAAAATCGAAGTATATTCTGCGGCCTCTAAAAAGTTTCTTTTCAAATAATGTTCAAAGTTTCAGATAAGAGTGTATAAACGGAATCTAAAATGTTTACTTTTTTAAATTGCTGGCAAGTAGCAACGCTGACTAGCTTCGTATCCTGATTGATAGAAAACTAAGTGGTATTGTATTTAAAGTTGTTTTATTTTGTTTTGAGCATTAAAACAAGCAAATCGAGAGGCCGATTGATTAGTGCACACAATCGTTAAGGGCGTGCTAGTGTACCTACATTTAGTCTGTTTCAAGTCATCAAGTCAACTTACGCTTTTCCTACTGTTTTAAACCATTCATTCAATTGGCTTAGAAAGACTGTTAGTTTACTCAACATCATTTCCCATAGCTACTGCGTAGCTAATGTGCTGCTTTTTCAATCATTTTATGGTTAAATATTTATTTTAGTCTGTTGGCCGCAGAATATACTTCGATTTTTGCGTTGCTTAGAGAAAGTGTGATTTTTAGCAGATTTTGCGACTATAAGTAGATTTTTCCTAGTCCCCTCCTTTCACATCCTTAATAATCCACAATCATTTTTCTTTGCTAGTGCAATATACTGCAGGTAGACTGGGTATTTGGTTGGCCGGCCTCGACATAGTGGTATTGTATTTAAAGTTGTTTTATTTTGTTTTGAGCATTAAAACAAGCAAATCAGGGGCCGATTGATTAGTGCACACAATCGTTAACGACGTCCTAGTGTACCTACATTTAGTCTGTTTCAAGTCATCAAGTCAACTTACGCGTTTCCTACTGTTTTAAACCATTCATTCAATTGGCTTAGAAAGACTGTTAGTTTACTCAGGGCGTCGCGCGCTTTTGCTGGGGCCGCTCTATCCTTAAGCATTACAGGTCGGCTGCCCCCGCATTTTTCGCAGGGCCGCTGGCCCGAAGGTCCGCCTTTGGCTACCTTCGGGAAAAGAAAAAGGTATGGGTCACTGAGGTCGAACTATGAAGAAAGCGAGTTACAGTCCGACGCATAACCACATGCGCGATTCAAGTTGTTTCCAAAAAGTTGAAGTGATTTATGAGGCGGATGCCGTTGGCAAAGTGCCAAAAAAAGATGGCAGCACATATGCAGTTTAACCCGTGAGTTTAATGTTTTAAATAGGACATATAAGCGGATTTAATGCACGTTTCTGTCAAAAAGCGACTAGTTTTAAGCATAGTAAAGTCTATAAATATCAAAAATTATTTCTGAAAATTGTCATTCCGACTAATATCAAAGTCTATAAATAACTAAAATTTTCGGTCAAAAATTGTCATCCGACTATATCAAAAGCCTATAAATATCAAAATTTTTCGCAGAAATTTGTCATCCGACTATTTCAAAAGTCTATAAATATCAAAAAGTCTATAAATACTAGAAAGTTTATAAATATCAAAGTCTATAAATCTCAGAATTATCTCAAATTTTATAAATATATAGCTTACGAATACAAGTTTTCTGGAAACTATGACTACAAATGTCAAAATTCCAGGGTTACTGGTCTCAGCGGGGCTAACAAATAGCTTCCGTCGGCCGACGCCAGTAACTTTTTTGGAGGCCGGCTCAAACCGATCGCAGCGCAAGCTGCACACATGCACAACATGCAATAAAACATATACACGACCTAACAAATTAAAAGAGCATGAGGAATCTGCGCATGTGGGTGCTAGGTACCGCTGCCCTTCATGTGCAGTACTTTTCAAGTTTCCTAAGAATCTTGTTACACATTATGAGAATAAGCACGCAGAAAATGATTGCATATACTGTAATTCGTCAGATCTCTTCTCAGACACTCACATTAAGGCATGTTTACTTGTAAAAGCTAATCCAGGACCCGAATTAGAAAAAGTTGAGCCCGTTCAAATATCAGTGATGCCTGAGGACAGTCTTCTCCCTGAAGATTTGTCCGACTACCCTAATGATGTTAGGGAGGAAGTCAGGAAGTACTGGTATCTGATTCGTACTACTAAAAGCGTAAATGATTTGCTAGATCACGCCTATAATTATCGCTGGGGAACTGGCGATTATTTAAAAATGCTCAGCGATATTTTCATTCAAGAAAAAGAGGCTTTCCGCGTTGATGCGGCTTTAGGATATATTTTGAAAAATCGGGAAACTGGAGTAAGCAATTATTGGTACGCCTGTCAAAATAATTTTACTCTTCTAGGAAAACCAGTACTTATCAGGAACAGCGAAGACGTAAAAAATTTAGCAGAAAAACTTCAAGAAATTGATATTGAAGAAAAATTCAGCCGCCCAGATACAAAATGGGGAATTCAGGCTATAACAAACGTAGAATTTTTTGTAACTCCCCAAAAAAATTTCGTAGCTGGATGCACAGATATTGAACTTCCGATAGAAAAAACGAACCAACGGCATACGTTACATATGACACAGGATAAGCATAGACATAAATTTCGAGATAATCTATGTTTATTCCGTTGCTTAGCACAATGTCTTGTTGAAAACTTTGAAGCAGACGTAGTTTACAAACTTTTTGTACAGTATTGTCAAAAGAAAAATATTCAGGCTAACACTGAAAATTTTAATGGCGTTCCATACACCGATCTTGAAAAAATAGAAAAATGGTTTGAAATTGATATTCAATGTTATCACATTGATGTAGATAAACAAACGGCTGTTTGCTGGAAAAATACGATCAGGAAATATGACAAACTGTTAAACTTAGACGTTTCAATGACTGCATCTGATAAGGCACACTATAGCTATATAATAAATCTCGATCAATATGCGACAAGATACATCTGTATCAATTGCAGCAGACTATTTAAAAAATCAGAAAAATTACATGATCATGCAAAAAATCACTGCAATAAAGGGGAGACAAAGCATAAATTTCCAGGCGGAGTCTTTCAATTAAATAAAACTATTTTTGAAGAACTGGCCGACCTTGACATTCCCATAGGAAATCAATTTTGCTCTTACTTAGCCGTATACGATTTTGAGGCACTTCTATTAAGAAAAGAAAAAATAAGTTCAACTAAATTACAATTTATCACTCAGCATCAACCGATTTCATGCGCAGTACATACAAGTGTACCAGGATTTGCGCCAACATGTTTTATTAATGAGGATCCTGATCAGCTAATCATACAATTACTGCAGCATCTCGAAAAAATTCAAACAGCGCAAAGCGCACAACTTTTGCCATATTTTCACAATATTTTCAAAGCTCTAGATCGAAAAATTCATAATCAGGAAGTATATGTTAAGGAACACGAAGATAAGGATGTAAGACGCGAAATAGGATTCTTGAATCAGCTTAAAAAAGTTAAGACTAAGCTACATAGGTATTGTACTCAGTTAACTTGCCTTGGGTTCAACTCGGGCAAATATGACCTAAATTTAATTAAGCGTAACTTATTTCCAGCACTTATACAACAAGTTCGCAAGGATCCGCAAAATAATAAATGGCCAAAAGCTATTTTGAGAAATGGCACTACACTTTGCCTATCAACAAATCTTTTCAAATTTCTAGACATCAGCACCTATGTAGCTCCAGGTTTCAGCTTAGATGTATTTATGAAAGCTTATAAAGCAAGCTTAGTAAAAGCTAAATTTCCATACGAATATTTAGACTCCTTTGATAAATTATCTGAACAAAAGCTGCCTCCCCTGAAGCTTTTTATAGCACCCTGAAAGAAGAATGTATAAGCGATGAAGATTATGAACAATGCATAAATTATTGGAAAAAATATAACATGAAGACTCTAAAAGACTACCTCATATTTTACAACATTCGAGATGTTGTACCATTCTTAGAAGCTTGTTTGACCATGGCCCGACTATATTGGGACAGATTCAGAATAGATATTTTCAGGGAGGCAATGTCCCTACCAGGTATCACTGAGCGCTACCTATTTAAAAGCATTCCAGAAACCCAATTCGCTCTCTTTGCATCTTATTCTAAGGATTTGTACTATACATTAAAATCAAGCATGCGAGGAGGACTTTCTATGGTCATGACACGACTTGCTATAAAAGATGAGACATATATCCGCAACAATCCAAGCAAACCCGTCAAAGCAATAATAGGACTCGATTTTAATGCATTATATTTATGGGCGCAAGCCATGGATATGCCAACAGGCTACTTTGATCATTGGATTCCTGAGAAAAACGATAAATTTCATAAAATCTCTTCCGCTAAGCCAATTTCAATTGAATATCTTGAATATGAAAGTCAAAAAATAAGCCAGCCAATACAGCATTCAGGAAATGGTAAAGAAAAAACTGTAGGGCCCAGATGCTTACCTGTTGATGGGTTTTGCGCTGCAACAAATACAGTATATGAATTCTATGGCTGCTACTGGCATGGCCATGACTGCCTAGCAGGCGCACGCAATAAGGAAATCGACCCAGAGGAGGCACAAAACTGGATTAAGGAGAAGGAAACGTACACTAAGTCTCTAGGATACAATCTCATCACAATATGGGAATGCCAATGGCATGAAATACGTATGGAATACTTAAAAACACAAAAGCTTAGGCACTTCTACTATAAAAACTGGATTAGCACTAAGGAAATGACACAAGCAATACTTGATGGATCCATGTTTGGCTTTGCCAAGGTAGACATTTCAACTCCTAATCATTTAAAGGACCTATATGCCGACTTTCCACCAATAATAAAGCATGCTGAAATCAGCCGAGAGGATGTTGGCCCTCTAATGAAAGAATATGCTGAAAAAATGGGTTTATTAAAAAAGCCACGGCAAAATCTAATAAGCAGCTATTTTGGAAAAAATATCATGTTATCTACAGAAATGATAAGATTTCTTGTTAATCATGGCCTTACATTAGATAAAGTTCATGAGGTAATACAGTATGAGAGAACAAGGCCATTTGAAAAATTTCGAGATATAGTAACAAAGCATAGGCAAGAGGGGGATGAAGACCCAGAACTTGCTATGCTGGCTGATACATTCAAACTTCTTGGAAACACAGGTTATGGAAAGACACTCACTAACAAAGAACAACACATAGATGTCTCATATGCCGACTACGAAAAAGCAGCTGAATGCAGCTTAAGTCCTTTTATTAAAAAAATTAAGCATATTACTAACAACTGTTATGAAATACATATGCGTAAAAAGCAAATAACCTTAGATTTACCGATTGTAGTAGGCCTTTCGGTATATAACTGGGCAAAAATTCGCATGCTAGAATTTTTCTACGATGTATTATTGAAATTCTTTGACAAGTCAGATTATCAATGTATGCAGACTGACACAGATAGCATTTATTTAGCTTTGTCTTCAGAAAATTTGTTGGATATAGTAAAGCCGGAAAAAAGGCAAGAGTTTGAGCAAGTTTATTCACACTGGTTTGTAACATCTAAAGCAACCAAAAGAACACCCGGTTTACTAAAAGAGGAATTCAGAGGAACAGCTATGTGCTGTTTGGCAGCTAAAACGTACATTGCTGTAGATGAGACAACAAATAAAATCAAGTCTAGCAGTAAAGGCTTAATGAAGAAGGTAAATAAGCTGAGCTTTGAGCAGTACAGCAATGTCCTACAAAATCAGGAACCACAAGGCGGAAAAAATATTGGTTTCCGCATGCAACCAGATAATCAAATATGGACATACATACAAGAAAAGCAGGGACTACCATACTTGTATGTTAAAAGAAAAGTTTTATCTGATGGAATAACAACAGTCCCATTAGATATATAAAAATTTCAACTTAACAAAATTTCTGAACACTGTAAATTTCATATGCCTTAACATGTATAATTTATTTCAAACATTGCAAACTATTCTGAAAGTTTCACTCCAAATGCACATGAATTTGTGCCCACTTGACTCATATTACAGGAACATTGACACAATACTGAGTTAATTTTAGCGTAAAAAAATAAAGATTTTTCTCAGCACATTATACAAGAAAGGAGCAGCCTGTTGAAACAGGATGTTTTCCATGTACATATCGTGCCTTGTGAGGAGCAAGTGCCGGCGATGTGTATGTGGTTCTGTGGTACATTCTCAGCTGTACCCCGCGATCCGGGTTAGTGGCAGTTGGGGTGTATACCTGTATGAATGTTGTAGTATGCGAGCGCTACCTCCCCGAAAGGAGTTCGTGGGCGAGCGTATACTTGTTTGAATGATCTTTCTTGTACATTATGTTAAGAAAAAGTTTTAATTTTTTTACGATAAAATGCCTCAATTTGTATCAATCTTCCTGTGTTATGAGTCAAATGGGCACAAGTTCATGTGCATTTGGAGTATAGCTTTCAGAATAGTTTGCATTGTTTGGAATAAATTTTACGTGTTTAGGTGTATAAATTTTGCAGTATTTAGAAATTTTTGTATATATGGTCAAAAAATAAAATTTTCAGCTTCTCAGCTGGAAATGACTCACCATTGTGCCAACCTCCCCGTGGTGTGAGTCGGACATTGACAAATGGGCACAGAAGTTTGTAAAGTTTGGAAATTTTTTTGTAAAGTTTGGAATATTTTTTGTAAAGTTTGGAATATTTTTTGTAAAGTTTGGAATATATTTTACATGCTTAAGCATAGTACTTTTGTAAAGTTTGGAAAATTTTTTGTAAAGTTTGGAAATTTTTTGTAAAGTTTGGAATATTTTTTGTAAAGTTTGGAAATTTTGCTATTTAATTTGGCATTGCTCGAGCATTGTTGAAACTATTTTATATGCTATATGCAATTCATGCTCTCTTTTTGCACCAGTGAGAATCATTTTTCCGCTTGTAAAGAGCAAAAATGTCACATTTCGAAATTTGTACACTAAACCAGGGAATAATTCTACTTCGTACATGCATTTTCTTTTCACTAGCTCATAAAATTTGCAAAGATTAATGCGAAATCCTAAATTAGCAGAGCCTACAAACAGCTGAGGCGTTATTTCCAGCATTATCGTATTTTCACCATCTTTTATAGTTTTTGCTCCGAGACATACAATTTTGCCCGATTATTTGGTAATTTCAGGTAGATGTCATCTAGATCATGCACATTTGGTAGGCATGTAGTCAACACAATGTTTTGTATGGTAACCATTTTTTTAATAAATACTTTAAACTCTTCTTTGTCTATATTTATAAACAATGGAACCATTAAAGATACAGTGGACTGAGGTGGGCAAGCCGGGCGCATTTGCAGGTATCAATAAACTGCAAAAAGTTAGCAAAGCATCAAATAAGCGAGTAAAAGAATTTTTGTCTAAACAGTTTACTTATCAATTGCATAAACCAGTGAGGAAGCGATTTCCTAGGCGGGCAATTATAGTTTCAGGTCCTAATCTTCTGTGGGATGTAGATCTTCTTGATCTTAAAGAATTTAGGAATAAAAATTATAAAAATCGATACATATTGATGGCTATTGATGTTTTTTCGCGTAAAGCTTATGGACAGGCAATGACTAATAAAAGTGCTAAGACTGCATCACAAGCTTTTGAAAAAATATTGCCCCTTAACATCCCTCAGGCAGTGCGAACTGATCATGGTAATGAATTTAAAGGGGAATTTAATAGATTGCTTAAGTCATACAAAATCAAGCATATATTGACAAGTAGTCCCGAGATTAAGGCTAATTTTGTGGAGCGATTTCATAGAACATTCCGTGACAAGCTCATGCGATACATGACATACTATTCAAATGAAAATTGGACAAAGGTATATAAAAGCATCATTGAGAGCTATAATAGCACGCCTCATAGTAGCCTTAACAATACAGCCCCAAATGATGTAAATTCTGAAAATACAGGAGAATTATTAGCATTTATGCTAAAAAATAGAAAAATGTGTAAACCAGAAGCAACACTTCCTATTGGACAACTTGTGAGAATAACTTCCCTCAAAAGCGGTTTTGCAAAAGCGAGCAAGCACACATATACTGATGAGCTGTTTCGTATTAAAGAGGTGTCAGACAGTTGTCCTAAAACATACAAGTTGGAAGATTTGATGGGAGAACCAATCGTTGGTGCATTTTATAGAAAGGAGCTCCAAGTAGCTGAACCAGGGGCTGAAATGCATAAGCGAGTCGCAAAAGCTATAAATACTGGTAAAGGGACATACAAAGTAAAATTTAAAAATTGGCCAAAAAAGTTTGACACAGAGTTAACAAAGAGAGAACTAAAGTTTTATGAGCAGCCAAAATGATTTTAGAACATCCATTTACATGCATTGTTTCTGGTCCAACAAAATCAGGTAAAACAACATTTGTTAAAAAACTTATAGAAAACCGTGAAAGAATAATTGACACAAAAATCACAAAGATCTGGTGGTGCTTTACAGAAGATCAACCATTATATAAGAAGCTTAAAAATGTTTCATTTATCACTGGATTACCTGACTTTAGCAGGCTTAAGGAGGCCAGCCCAACGCCCCAGTTACTTATACTTGATGATCTTATGCAGGAAAGCAAAGGAAATGCACAAATTATACAACTATTCACACGAGGTTGTCATCACTGGAACGTTAGTGTAGTTCACATTGTGCAAAACCTATTTTTTGATGGACTACGCACTTCTCGCATAAATTCTGATTACATAGTTTTGTTTAAGAATCCTGCCGATCAATTACAGGCACAAGTTTTATCTAGACAGCTTTATCCTAACAATCAGAAATATTTTCTAGAAGCTTATTCAGATGCAACTTGTAAACCTCACGGTTATCTTTTCATTGATCTAACTCAAAATATTTTGGACACTTATAGGTTAAAAGCGGATATTTTCAATAAGCATCCTACTATTTATGTACCAAAGCCTATAAATACCGATAGAAATATTAAATAAAAATGTAAGATGGCTCCAGAAACGACTAAAACAGAACATAACGTGTTTACACGTACTAAGTAATGCGAAAAAACCTCAGAGAAATGCGCTTATAAATACTGCTAGCAAAGACCAGATTCTCTGCATATGTGATTGTGCTCACAACTTTTTAAACGGTAATATTCCATTCTCTGAGAAGGAAATCAACACACTTCGAAGGTATCAGAATCAAATTAGATATTTGGCAAATAATAAGCAGGCAACAACAAAACAAAGAAAAGACATTATATTACAAAACGGTGGTTTTCTTCCTTTATTACTCACACCCATACTTTCAATTGTTGGCAGTCTATTAGCTGATGCAATAATTGGTAAAAAATGAAGCACACTGAAAAGATAATTTTAATACCTAGTGAATTAGCTGAACATACAAAGCCTGTTGACACCCTGCTTGGCTCCTTAGACAGAGAAATGCAAAAAATTATGAACGGAAATAATGTACCACCAGATGTAAAGCTCATAAAATATAATCAACTAATTGGCAGATTTATGCGATTGCAGGAAAAGAAAAAGCAACCATATAAGGTAAACATCATAGACAGCAAAAATGACAATGATGAGGAAATCCTTGCTGATGTTCCAAAATCGAACTATCAAAAGGCTAAAATGCTTCTACATTATATTCGCAGCAATCCTAGTATTGAAATCGACCCTAATGGCGAGCTTGTTATACATGGTCAAAAAATTCGTGGTTCAAGCATCACAGATATACTACACGATTTGGCACGTGAGCGAAAAAACATAAGCAAACATCCTGGTACAATAGAATTACTAAAAACACTTAATCGAACAAATGTTCCAATTGAAAGCATTGCTAATAAACAGGGAAGGCAAATTTTTACAGCAGCGCGAACTAATGTAGATTTTGATTGGGAAGAAAGTCTATAAATACTCATTATTATATATGAATAAAATTACAAAAATGCATGTTCAATTTCACCCAGACGATTACAATCTTTGGCTGCAGTATTACACTGGGCAGGCGGGCTATGGGTTGGAGGGGTTTAGGGAATTCCATATCAGCGGGGGTTGGTCTTGGTAGTTTTTTCCGTTCACTTTTCAGAATGGCTGTTCCTGTTTTGCAATCTATTGGTAAGAAAGTTGGAAAACATGCTTTAGTGGCAGGTGCAAATATAGCGTCCGATATGGTTCATGGAAAGCCCCTCTTTCAATCAACTAAAGAACACTCAAAGCGAGAAGCTGCTCAGCTTTTTGATGAAGCCTCTAAAGCCCTTCAACAGCAGGGGGAAGGTCTTGGTTATCGCCCAAAGTCTATAAATACTAATACAAATGATGCCTTTTCAATACTAAACAAAAATAATGGCTCTCATAGACATAAAATCAACTCCAAGTACAAAAACCGAACTTGACCTTTTCACGGTCCCTCCTACCCAAGTAGTGATAAAACAAGGCTTCTGGCACGAAATCCAGCCAACGCATCCAATTACAAATGAAGGACCATACGAATTTCGAATACCACCTGATCCCACACTACTGTCACGTTACGTACTGCGTTAATTATCATAATATTTGGGGGTGATTTTATTGTTAAATCATTCACAGCAAAAAAGTATAATATGCAGCTATTAACTAATTAAACTTACAGTGCGTAAGATAAATTCAAAAAAACAACGCAGACGATGACACGCGACGATAAGCGGGATTCTTAAAATGTCCGAAGCCGAAAGCGGCTATACAGCGTTATTAGAATAATTAATTCCGAATAAATACAATTAACGACGCAGATGGAATTAGGTCAACGGATAAACTGAGCGCTTATCTATGGTGATATAAGTTTTTATATTTTTTGTCTTGGGGGTGTGATTAGCTAACACGTGACTTTTCCTATTGGCTGTTCATTAGCTAGATTTTCAGATTCTAGATTATGATTGGTGGTTTTAAAATAGGCCAGTGAATTGCGTCATTGATATCCATATTTTGTTCATCATGTAGATTATATGCAAATTCCTTTCTGGGCCCAAAATTCACATACTTTCAACATAATTCTATTTATTTTATGTAATAACAGGTGTTGTCTGGTATTAGTGCGTATTTTGTATTGAATTCAATGGATATTACGGGGGTTTCTTAGGGTTCAAAAGAATTAAATATACTTTGAGTGGGACTATGTAGATTTTGCGGAGGGTCATGTGTTTCGAAGGAAATGTATATACTTTTCATAAGGTCTGTGTAGTTTTTATGTGAGGTTTCGTCTTTTTCAGGAAATTAGTATATTTTGTAAGTAGGTCCTGTTGATTTAATATGAAAACAATTGCTACTCGATTAAAGGAGTATATTTTGAATGTATTCACGTGGATTTGATAGAAGATTAGCCTGGGTGGCTGTTTGGGGTCATCTGGCGCTCTTAACCATAGGTGTATGGATTAAAGATAAATAACATCAAGTGATTTGATTGATACTTAAATTCCAGACCGAAACTAAAAAAAAGACGAAGCAATAAATATAATTTTGACATTTAAAAATAAAAATTTAGTATACTTGCGTGGTTAAGATACTTACATGATATAAAATTTAAATAAACGCGAAAACACGCATTTTAACAAAAAAACTACTAAAAATTGAGTTTTCCAAATTAAATAAAACTGCAAATTTTCGCTTTTCGTGACACTCCTCCTCTTAGCTTCAAACGTCCTCGTTTGTAATCAAACGTGTCGACTGCGTAGGTTATAGTCATGAGTCGGGCCAGTAACTCTATCTTCATTGTCTACGCGCATCTTCTTGATGTGTCGTCCAGTATATCCATCATCAAGATCTTGAAAATCCTCATCAATTCTTTCGGTCTCTTTGTCGGCTTTTTGATCCTCAGGTCGCACTTTGAACAACTTTGTTCGATTAACATGTACGGGCTGTATTCGTCCATTTCCAACGTTGATGTCAATATTGGGATATTTGACTTCTTTGATTTGATATGGACCAGTATAAGTGGGTAAAAGTTTTTTTGGGATTCCACGTTTAGTGCTTTCATTTTCTAACAAGATCCAATCTCCTGGTTGGTAATTTACATTTCTAGCTTTCACATTTCGTGTTTTTTGATATTTAGCTTGTGAAATTTCAATTTGATTTTGTACTTTTGTCAAGGCTTCCGAAAAATGTTTCTTAACTTCTTGTTCATATGTCTCTGTGTCTACAAGATAAAATGGTTTATTATAATTTAGGACTGCATCGATAGGCAGTTTAGGTATTCGGCCATATATAAGCATAAAAGGGCTAGCTCCTGTCGTTTCATTATCGTGTATGTTAGTAGCAAAAACAGCGTAAGGCAAGTGTTCATCCCAATCTATTTGATTTTTATTCATATACATCCTTATTCTCGTAATTAGCGTTTGATTTGCGCGTTCTACCTCTCCGTTAGCCATCGGATGGTAGGCTGTAGTGTGTATTTTTCGGGTTTCAAATAATTTAGTGATTTCTTCCATCAATTTTGAAGTAAAATCTGATCCTCGATCGGACTGAAGTATTTGGGGTGCTCCATGCCTACAACAAATCTGAGTTACAAATATTTTTGCTATTGTTTCTGCTGTTATGTTAGGAGTTGCGAATGCTTCTATATATTTTGTGAAATAATCAATAAATACTACGATGAATCTATTGCCAGATTCAGTGATATTTAAGGGTCCGACGCAATCTACTGCAATTCTTTCGAATGGACCTAAACATGGGATAGGTTGAATATCTGCAGCCACTTTTAATCGGGTCGATTTATTTTTTTGACATATATTGCATGTTTTACAATATTCTCTTATTTCTTGGTTCATATTCTTCCAATAATATTTCTTTGCAATCAAGTCAATAGTTTTCCGAGCTGCAAAATGACCAGCAAATTCATCATCATGATGAGTATAAATGATAAACTTTTTCAAACTATCAGGTACAACAATTCTCTTAATGTGTTCATCCACTTTGAATAGCGAACCATTTTCTAAAATAAATTTCTCATCTAATTCATTTGGTGGAAAATACTTCTGCAGTTCTGGATCTTCATATTGTAATTTACCCATTTCGATATTCGGATAACTAGGATCTCCTTGTTTTAATTCTAATTGCATAGTATTTATTTCAGGAGTAAAACTTTCGTTAAATTTCAATTCATTCTCGTCAACATCATAGTAAATATTTTCTTGTGGATTAATTAATCTAGATAAAGTGTCAGCATTTTGATTTTTTGTGCCTTTTCGTGGGACAACATTTATTTTAGTTCCAGCCAAAGCAATACCCCATCTTGCTATTCGCGAAGAAGGGTTTGGTTTTTCTAAGATGGATTTCACTGCAGTATGATCTGTTTCTATCATAACTTCTTGTTGATATAAATAGGGACGAAAGTACTTAACAAATTCTACTACTGCGAGGGTCTCTAATTCGGTTACAGAGTAATTTTTTTCTGCACCTCTTAATGATCGACTAGCAAATGCAATTGGATGTTCAAGTTCATCTTTTCCAATTTGAGACAATACAGCGCCAATTCCTGTGTAAGATGCGTCTGTCTGTAATATAAATGGTCTTGTAAAATCTGGATGACTTAATATAGGGGCTTGAATTAGTTTTTCCTTCAAAATTTGATAAGCGGATTCCTGGTCATCTTTCCATTGAAACTGATTTCCCTTCCTAAGTAATTTAGTCAAAGGTTCAGCAATTTTAGAACAATTTGAGATAAATTTTCGATAATAGGAAATTAATCCAAGAAATGATTTAGTTTCTTTTACATTTGTAGGTCTAGGCATAGCTTTGACTGCTTCCACTTTCTTCTCATCAGGTAGGATTCCTTTTTCTGATATTTTATACCCTAAATATGTGGTTTCATTGTACGAAAATTTACATTTTGTTAATTTTAACTTAATTTTCCCATTATTTAATCGTTCAAGGAGTGTATTAGTCCTTTGAATCATTTCATCATGATTTTGGGCGAAAATTAATATGTCATCTAAATATACTAAACATATACTCCATTGTAAGCCAGATAAGACAATGTCCATTAAGCGTGAAAAAGAAGCTGGGGCATTACATAAGCCAAATGGGAGATAATTAAATTCATATAAACCAATGGGTGTATTAAAAGCGGTTTTTTCCTTGTCTGTTTCGGTAATAGGAATAGTATAGTATGCATTTGATTGGTCTAATGTAGTAAAATATTTCATGCCATTAAGTGTATCTAATATATCGTCAATTCTTGGTAATGGGTATACGTTTTTCTTAGTAACATCATTTATACTGCGAAAATCTATGCACATTCGATGTGTGCCATCTTTTTTCCGAACTAAAACAACATTAGTAGACCATGGAGAAGTACTTGGGCGTATTATTCCTTTACTTTCTAGTGTTTTAACTTCATTCATAATTATTTCTTTTTCTTTTGGGGAAGTCCGAAAAGGATGTTTTCTTATAGGGTCGTTTTCGGCTGTATCTATTTCATGTTCAATTAGTCCTGTTCTCCCTACGTCCATTTCTCCTATTGCATAGAGACTCGGAAATTTTATAAGCACATTTATGATTTCTTCACGTTCTCTTTCACTCAAGTCTGGAGATATGTCAGCATTTTGGCGAATCCATTGCTCTATGTTTTCAATTGCAAGAACGTTTGAGTCATTTTCCATTAGCGTGTCGACTTTATTGCTTTCTGTATGTATATTTACGACACCTAATTTTATGTTGGGGTATAAGCAAATGCTAGATGAAGTAGGATTCATTATTTGAATAGGAATCATGCCATTTGGCAACACAGTGCATATAGAATGAGCTAAATAGAGGTTTCTTTTGTCCTGTGTTCCATTTGGAATGAAAATAACGGTGTCAGTCGGTTTATAATTTTGCGATATTCTTCCATAGATAGTTTGTATAGAACGCGGAGGCACTATTTCATGCTCAATTATTGTTACATTGCTTCGATTTTCTGGGGAATTATAATACATACCTTCACATGGGATATATAATTCTCGAAACCTTATTGTTGCTTTTTTCCAGTTTAGCTGTATGTTATTAAATTTTGATAGAAAATTGGTTCCCAAAATAAGATCTGACGAACAGTTTGGTTGTATATAAACTAAGACTGTTTCATTTACATCGTGAAATGCTATTGAAATTATAACCGATCCTATGATTGGTATTTCTTGTCCATTAGCAGCTATTGGCCGTACAAAAGTTCCATAAATATTCAAATTAGGGATTCTTTCAGCAATTTTTTGATCTAAGAGAGAAAATACTGCCCCAGTATCAATGAGGGCTGTGACTTCAATGCAGTTGTTGAGAATCACTTTAATGTGAGGGGTTCGTTTAGGAATCTGACTTACGGCGGCAACAGTAACGTTAGAATCATCAATATTTTGTTTTTCTGAATTTTTAGTCCAAAAGACCTTTTTTCTCGAATTTTTTGACATTGATTTATTTTTTGAATTATGACATTTTGTTTTTGGTTCATTATGTTTTAAAAGGTTCCAAAGCGTGTTTCCAATGGACTCAATGGGTGGAGAACTCGAAGTAGTGGGCAAAACAGAGGTGTAAATTCTCGAACGTTTCCGAATTATATATAAATATGCAAAATACCCAATTACTGCGGTCACAAGAATCAATAAAATTAAATTGATTAAAAGTTGGATAGGTCCTTTCAATAAAGTTCTGAAATTTGAGGTAAAACTAGATTGAGTTCCAGTAAATAAGTGTTCTAGGGCATTTCCAGCCCCTTCTAATGTATTTTTGATTCCAATTCCGACTCCTGCTAATGTGTCATAAAGTGCCCCGGGTTGGAGGGCCATCTGTGATGTATATTGTATCAGACGATTTATAGTTTTCTCTAGATGTTCAGTTTTATATAAATAATTTCGGAAAAGGCCAAAAGTGGGTTGACCAGCAGCTAAGCGATCATGGAAGACAGCCGGTGTATTAAATTGAAAGAGGGAGGTAGTGTCTTTCCAGTTTAGTTCGACAGGAATTTCACTAACATGAATCATTCCCATATTAGTTATCCATTTATCTTTATAACGGAAAATTTCAATTTTTTTATGTAAACAATTTACCGTTTCCGAAAAATGCACTAGATCAGATCCACCAGGTAAAACAAACCATACTTCCTTTTCATATTCTACCGGGAGATATTTATAGCATGTATCATTGATTTTATGGTCCATATAAATTTTAGTCGCATTAATTTTTTTACATCCCCATATAGTCAAGGCCTGGCCGGTAAAATCGGCCACTATATCTGTACGTTGAAAGAAAGCTCGGGCTCCTACTGTTGGGTCAATATATAATAATTGCCAAATAACGTCCATATGTCTTTGGAGACTATGACAAAGTTCGATCCAAATTCTTCGAAAATTAGATATTTCTTCTTGGAGAAGCCTTAATTCTAAATAGTTCAATTTTAAATTAACTGGGTCAAAATCAATTTGAGCGACCTTTTTATAAATTTTTGGTACACTTGGGCTCCGTAAGGGTTCCATTTGGGCTATTTGAACTATTACTCCTTGCTCTGAACTGTATACATCTAACAAATCACTACACTTTGTATATTTTTCTTTTATTATAAACGCACTCTGCAATTCATCTATTACTACATAAGGATAACTTAAAAGTCCATTATAGGTGCCATGGGAAGTATATGGACAAATTTCTTGAAATATTTCGCCATTCCAAATAAAAGTGCTTTCCAAATTTTTGCATTTTCCATAAATAGGTCTACATGAACTTAAATCACCAAGATCAGATATAAGATTATCTCCGTCCCAACTGGCTACTTGGCCTTCTTCAATTACAAAATTTGAAACTGATGTACATACGTCACGGCAACACCACGAAAATCGAATATTTAGGGTTAAATCAGTGGTCAAAAATCCATGGGGATCTCTGATTAATTTATGATTCATATAATTTTTCTTATCGTAAGAATCTTTACAAGCATCATAGGGTACAGGCGTAATAGTACTTTGATCAGAAATTATTCCTTTTGAGCCGAAAAATCCCATATTAGTACAAACAATTCGGGAAACTATCATACATTTTATGGCAGGAGTGTTTTTAGGTTGAACGCGAGGTATAAATACGGTAACATTTTTCTTGATTGGTTTACTTAGGGCTCCTCCGGGTAAGGTGCAACGAACAGAACGGGGTAAACTAACGGGATGACCGCTTCTACTTGTTCCGCAGATTTGAAATTCCCCTTCCCCAAGTGCTGTGGGTGCATAACACATAAAAACACATAGCAACAATGTGATGACTATCATAAAATTAACTGCACTCTTTCCTTTAATTCGCTTTTCCACCTTAGCATTACGATTCGTTGTCTGATAGGTCTGCAAATGCACAGAACATAAACTTCTATTCATCACAAATAATTGGGGAAACGAAAATTGAAATGTGGGAAAAAAATTAGCTTGTTGACTTTGGGAAAATAATTTTCTCAATGGAAAAAGATGCAGATTGGCAATATTTTTGGAGAATGAATAAAATAAATTTATAATTTGTTCATAGCAGCTGTGGCTAATAGATTCAAGCAAAATATAATGTTTTAATTTAACTTTGATAACTTTTAAATCCAGACGCATATAATAAAAGCAATGGCGAGTCAATAAACACATTTCAAAAATATATGCATAAATAAAGGAATACAACTCAATAATAATAGATTTAAAATTATTTTTGAATTCTGAAAGTTTATCAATTTGCATAATACAACATAAGTGCAAATAGATATTTGATATCTTGTTCGTTATATAATTCAATGTAAGGCTTTTGTGATTTCTAATAGATTTTATAAAGAATAATTTAGTCGTAAAAGTAAAAACTAAAAAAATAATTATCAGTAAAGAAAATGGTTCACCTGAATATTCGTGGCGGTCCCATTTAGTGCTCGTTGATGGCGTTTCCTCATCCTTCTTCATGCCGTCACGGTCATATTCTTCGACGGATGACTTTTCTTTCTTTTCCAATTTGGGTATTTTTACGACGGGCGGCATGCTTGCTGGACGGCAACGCTTGCGACTAGCCGTTGTCTCATATTCAGCCTGATTTCCGTGTACTGGGCAAGTTGTGCATGTGCATGGGGAGCGAACTTCAAAATCGAATAATGATCGAATAGGATTCGAATTCGGCCAGCCTAAAACATTCATATTAGGTGAATGCAGCACATTCCAGCGGCCCTCAAATTCGTTTTCAACGGCGGACATATATGAATCAGTCTCCGGTTCTAAATTTAAATTATTTAATGGTTGTCCAGCCGAAATGGTCGAATCGATAGGATAACCATTATGGCCCCATAAAACTAGAGCCGGATAACCTTGCGGATCATTGTGGCCGCACGTATAGCCATCATTTTCTTCATCACTCGAACTATTCAAATCGGGAGATATGATTTCTGGCTCTCGAAAAACGTCGTCCAAATAGTTGTTGATGTCGTTGATTCTCTGCTCATACATAAATTCATCTCGGTTCGTTGGAGCCTCTCTATCAGCGAAATCGCGCCGTAGGCCTGGAGCTAGGCCATCGATTTGAAATGATTCAGTGGGTGTTGGAGATGGAGAACGAGAATGAAATGGGGGCTCGCCTTGATTTAAATTTTCTAAATTTGTGCCAGAAAACTTCGGCGGCGGTGAGGCAGGGCTGTCAGGGATGGCATTTGACGAGTCTGTGGTTGGACAGGATATAACATTTACTTGAGTATTTATTTGAGTATCAGGAATAATGGGGGGTAGAAGTGCTTCGTCTTCTACATCCAAAAAACTCAAATTTCCAGGAGGTTCATCATTATGATTTTCTGCAGTAATATAATGATTTATTTTCCTTTTAGATTCATCAAGATTTGGAGAAAATCGTACGGTTCGATTGTTTTTTAATGTAGAATCAGCAGATTTAACTCGATCGTTTATGGGGGTAGTAATTTGAGGAACCACATCATTTCTGCCCGTATTATATGCACGATTATTATTCCTATTTCCATGTATAATCTGTGCATTATAAACATTACTATTTCTTTGCGACAAATTATCTCTATTACCGATAGAATTACTATTACGATTATTAAAATTTTGATAATCTCTACGATTTCTATAAGAATTATTAATATTACCATTTCGAGTTATCGGGCAATCGCGGGGATAATGTTGGCCTGATTCGCCACATTTAAAGCAAGTGATGTGCGGTCCAATTGGCCGCACACGATTCGCATAACACACATCTGCAGTGTGATTCCGACGGCCGCATCGCCAGCAGGTTGGAGAACCAATACTTTTCGATAACATATTTTTAATTTGTTGTAATTCTTTTTCCATGGCTATCCGATCTATAGATGGTGAGATAGATAAATTATACGCATGAGAGCTTATGGGTGGAACGGGATATTCTTGTATGGACTCCCGAAAAATTTGCTGCTCAGTATACGTAGCTCTTTTTATTGCATCAGCAAGAGTAGAAAATTCTTGATATTTTATTCCTTCATAAATTTTCGGATTTAATCCTCGTATAAAAATTGGTTTTATGATAGATTCACGATTATTTTCCGAAAGTTGGGGGTAAGCAGATCTTGCCAATTTCTTTAATCTCTCGGAAAATTCCAAAACGGCTTCAGTTTTCCGTTGCCTTGCGTCGTATATCATTCCTTGGTATATATCAGAATCCCGGCCCTCCGGAAATTGCTCCTTTAGTGCTTCTATTAACTCTGCATACGTTGGTTCACGAAGAGTTTTAAGTACATTAGATAAGGTTGCTAAAGCGGTTCCGGTCAGGTTGGACTCCAGGAATGCTAATTTATAGGCAGTATCGGCATTTGAGACTCCTTGAAGAGTCAAATATTTCTCATATTTTTCCAGCCAATCTCGAAAAGATTCTCCAAACGCACCAGAAAAAGGTTTTGGAGGTCTACTGCTGATAAGGGTGCCTAACCGTAAAAGAGGGTCTCCTATGATACCTGGGGGTTGATTACCATCCCTTACAGTTTCTCTGAGCTGTTTCACTTCTTCAGTTAGAGGTTCGGCAAAGCCTTCAAAAGCTTTTTTTAAAGCAGCCTCAAGTTGAGCTGGATCGGTAACCATACTTCTTGTCACTGGTCTACCAGATTTTTGTATTAAAAATTCTTTAAAAGGTTTTAACGAACTTTCTGGAAAAACGCTGGTTTTTTGTAAAATTTCTGTGGCTTGAAAAGAATCAGTGGGTATGAAACCTTGTTGGGACGTACAAGGTGTCTCAGAAAACAATCTAGATCTGCGAGGAGGAACGGGAGGTCGAGTCTCTGCCCTGGGGGTACTGTGAGCTCTTGGGGTACGAAAAGTACTTTGAAAAAGTGAGTTAAGAAAATTTTGATGAGCGTCAAGAGTACTTTCGAAAGCTTCAAGAGCTTCAGACTGCGATAAATGTTCCAAATTATCTTCACTTTCACTAATTTTATCGTCAGAATTAATAGATTCCGTATTACTCTGATTAGAATCTATTTTGAAAATTCGTTCTAATAAATTTTGTTAAATAGATTCCGTATAACTCTGATTAGAATCTATTTGAGAAATTCGCTTTATTATTTTAACTTTATTTTTCACGCTTCCAATTTCAATTTCGCGTTTTTACGCTTTATAATTAATAATAAACAAAGGTTTACTGAAGACCTGGCCAGTATCTATCAGCAAAAATAATATAAGGGTACCCAACGGTGCTATGTATAGTCACCGCCACGCGCGCTCAAAGGAAAAAAATTACGGAAAACCTTTCAAATATAATTTATTCAATTGTGTTTTCACCTCGTTTCTAGAACGTAAGGATATATCCACAAGGTCGTATTTTCACCTCATAATTTACGTAGGAATATATCTACGACAGTGTTACTTCGTTGCGTGATTTCCTTAGCCCCTAATAAGGACTCCACAACTTATTAACACCAAATTCGATAAATTCCTAATAATATGTATAAATTTAGGAATTTACGCCGTAATTTTTTAAAGGGAAGACGTGGTTAGAAGGTAAAACATATAAAACTTCCAGGGGATTAAATAAATTCCACTATGTTTTTCGAAGCTAAAAGCGAATAAATTTCTTATTAATTTTATGGATTTCCTCGCAGTCAATAATTAATTTATTACTAATAAGTATTTTAATTATGGGGGTTCAAAAGATAATCCAATATTTTTAAGCCATTTTTTTCAAGATAGAACGGACAATCCCACCGCTGCCACCACAATTAATGTCACGTTACGTACTGCGTTAATTATCATAATATTTGGGGGTGATTTTATTGTTAAATCATTCACAGCAAAAAAGTATAATATGCAGCTATTAACTAATTAAACTTACAGTGCGTAAGATAAATTCAAAAAAACAACGCAGACGATGACACGCGACGATAAGCGGGATTCTTAAAATGTCCGAAGCCGAAAGCGGCTATACAGCGTTATTAGAATAATTAATTCCGAATAAATACAATTAACGACGCAGATGGAATTAGGTCAACGGATAAACTGAGCGCTTATCTATGGTGATATAAGTTTTTATATTTTTTGTCTTGGGGGTGTGATTAGCTAACACGTGACTTTTCCTATTGGCTGTTCATTAGCTAGATTTTCAGATTCTAGATTATGATTGGTGGTTTTAAAATAGGCCAGTGAATTGCGTCATTGATATCCATATTTTGTTCATCATGTAGATTATATGCAAATTCCTTTCTGGGCCCAAAATTCACATACTTTCAACATAATTCTATTTATTTTATGTAATAACAGGTGTTGTCTGGTATTAGTGCGTATTTTGTATTGAATTCAATGGATATTACGGGGGTTTCTTAGGGTTCAAAAGAATTAAATATACTTTGAGTGGGACTATGTAGATTTTGCGGAGGGTCATGTGTTTCGAAGGAAATGTATATACTTTTCATAAGGTCTGTGTAGTTTTTATGTGAGGTTTCGTCTTTTTCAGGAAATTAGTATATTTTGTAAGTAGGTCCTGTTGATTTAATATGAAAACAATTGCTACTCGATTAAAGGAGTATATTTTGAATGTATTCACGTGGATTTGATAGAAGATTAGCCTGGGTGGCTGTTTGGGGTCATCTGGCGCTCTTAACCATAGGTGTATGGATTAAAGATAAATAACATCAAGTGATTTGATTGATACTTAAATTCCAGACCGAAACTAAAAAAAGACGAAGCAATAAATATAATTTTGACATTTAAAAATAAAAATTTAGTATACTTGCGTGGTTAAGATACTTACATGATATAAAATTTAAATAAACGCGAAAACACGCATTTTAACAAAAAACTACTAAAAATTGAGTTTTCCAAATTAAATAAAACTGCAAATTTTCGCTTTTCGTGACATTACCTGCAACTTAGCAAAAACCACATTTATATGTTACTAAGAATAAGAAAACCAGCGGTTGCTGCAGGGGCAGCAATACCCGACTATGTGCCTATCAATCTCATTGGTAAAACTTTTTTTCAAGCAAGTAAAGTGCTTTTAGGAGGTCAATTAGTATTTGACAGCTCTGACAAATACGCTTACAGGGCTTATTTTGAAACCGAGCTTAATTTTGGATATGATGCAAAGCATTCTCACTTACAGACAGCCTTGTACTTTCACGAAGGTGGAGGTGATGTTGACACAAAAGACAATGAAGCATTCAAAAAGCGGTCAAAAATGTTTAAGGATGAAAACATTGTAGAAGTTTTAGCTCCACTGCACATTGACATGTTTTCACAAGATAGATATTTGCTTAATTTTACCAATTTTCGGCTAGAATTACATAGAAATAGCAATGCTTTTGTTTTGCAGTGCTTTGAGGATTTAAATTTAGAACTACAGGTCCTACAAATGAAATTTTTCATTCGAAAAGTTGAGGTTTTGGACAGTGTAAATCTAGCCCTTGAACAAACAATGCAATCGTGTACTGCAAAATATCCCATAAGGAGAGTGGCTATGACCAACTTGCATTTATCAAATCCAGCAAGAGAAACGCCTAATTATACATTGTTTACTGGTCAGCTCCCTTGGCGTATTGTATTTGCATGTGTTGAAGGCAGTGCTTATTGAGGTAATATAGAAAAATCACCATTTAATTTCAAGCCTTTTAATATAAATGATGTAAAAGTAACATGTGGTGGTGTAACATTTCCTGCTTACCCACTCAGCATTTCATTTAAACATGATAGATACCTACAAGCTTTTAATCAAATGTTTGAAGCATTAGATTTAGGGCGTGAAAGTAATTTTATTAGCAGAGCTGAATTTAAAACGAGTCACTGTTTTTTTGTGTTCGACCTGACTCCTGATGAAGATGATAGTGGGCATTGGGATTTAATCCACGAGGGTACAACCAGCATTCATATAAAATTCAGTGGTAATTTGCCCGATTCAGGTGTTGAAATTATTATATATGCTGAATTTGACAATTTGATAATGATTGACAAAAACCGTAACACTTTTCATGATTATAACGCATAAAACATGAATACTATTGAAATGATTGAAATCCTTAAAGCTGCTTTTCAAAATCGTACATTTTTAGGTGTTTTCGCATTAGACCTTGTACCTCACATTAAGAGTTACCCTGCTGCCCTTGTAGTGAACCTAGATGATAGCAATCAACCTGGCTCCCACTGGGTTGCCCTCTATTTTAATCACAAAGGACACTGTGAATATTTTGACAGCTATGGACGAAGACCATTTGAGCTCAAAGAGTATATACAGCATAATGCAAAAGCTGACACATACAATAATGCAGAAGTTCAAGGCATATTTAGCATTTCATGCGGCCACATGTGCATCTATTTTCTAGTTTGCGTGCACAAGGTATTTCATTTAAGAAAATTGTCACATCAATGCAACATAAAAAAATCTATAAATACTTTAATAAACTTAAGTTGTAAACATGGATATGAAACAATTTTACCTTACTCTTCCAAGCAATTCACAAGAAACAAATACTGCAGCCACATTTGTTACCAATCTGCCTAGACAAATTGTATTAAATGGTGAGTGGGAGGTTGGTTTAGTAGAAATAATTTATGCAAATACATGGCACAATGTTTCCGAGGAGCAGAATATGATACAATTTTATGATATAAAAAACAATGTGCGACAAAAATTGCTTATACCTCGAGCAAGGTATTTAAATATACACGATCTCATTCAAGCCATCAGGAATGGAATAAAAACGATTGGCTCAATAGATAAATTTGATTACATGCAATACATTGGCATTAAGTATGATGAAAATAGAAAATTTTGTCATCTGACAATAAATTCTGAATATATTCAAAGTGTGAAGCTTACAAAGCATTTAATGTATATGCTAGGATTTCTAGAGAGCCAGCTTGGCAATATAGATTATACCGTTAAGAAAGAATTGAACATAGTTGCGCACCATTTGCCTGACATGCTAGGTGGAATGCATAACTTTTATGTATATTGTGATATAGTTGAGCCTCAAATTGTTGGAAATATTTTTGCGCCGCTCCTGCAGGTTGTGAATATAGAAGGAAAATATATGGATATTGTTAATCACGCATATATTAGTCCACATTATATACCTGTGCTCAAAAAATTATTCAATACAATTGAAGTGAACATTAAGAGTGATCAAGATAAACCTGTGCCTTTTGAGTTCGGAAAAACTATCGTAAAACTACATTTTAGAACAACTTAGGTAGACTCATCCGCCTCATAAATCACTTCAACTTTTTGGAAACAACTTGAATCGCGCATGTGGTTAATGCATCGGACTGTAATTCGCTCTCTTCATAGTTTGACCCTCAGTGATCCATACCTTTTTCTTTTCCCAAAGGTAGCCAAAGGCGGACCTTTGGGCAAGTGGCCCTGCAAAAAATGCGGGGGCAGCCGACCTGTAATGCTTAAGGATAGAGCGGCCCTGCAAGCGCGTGCGACCCCCCCTCCTTACTACTCCTATTCTTAAAGAATTGCTTTGCTAGACAACAAAATGCGCCAATAAATTTGTATCGTAAAAAATGCTTCGCCAATGCGCTTATTATAAATTCTAAACAGGCTGTGCAGACATCAAAGAGAGCCGCCAGTTGCAGAAAATGCTTCGCCAATGCTGCGTCACAAGCTGCTGAGCCAATGCGCAATATTACGCTTGTGTCACTTAGCCAATGTGCGACCTAATTGAGTCTGCTCATTATAATCATGATGTTTCAGTCTATAAATAGCCCAACAAGCAGATTAAAAAGTGGTACCCTTGTGTACAAAAGATAGGCGGCCTGTCCGTACGTTATAACATAGCGGTACCCTTGAAATGCGCGCTTACAACCCCCCCCCCCACCCTCTCTATACTACTGCTTACCATACAAAACATAATATATGCAAACATAAAAAGTAGCATAGTGCATGAAGAGAAAATATTTTGCTGTTTTTCTGTGAACAGATTGTGTAAAATGTGAGGTGGCGTAGGACAACACATCAAATCAAACACATAGACATCCCCAATTAACGTTGCTATCACAATATAGGTGCAGAAAAACCATTACAATCTGAATGTATCAGGCTTCCACCTCTCAGGAAATTAAATTTTGGCTACCACTTTGAATATGGGATATTCAAAATGGTTGTTAGAAACTCCAAGTCATGAGCAAAGTTGAAAACGCCATTTATACAACTTTGCAGTTGCAATATTTAAGTGACTGCCAAATCTGACTCAATTTATGATCTTATAAATAAACAACTGAAATTTGATAAATTCTCTGAAGGCTACCAATAATTCAACTTCTTCCATAGGTCCTGCTGACACTTTAAACAATTTGTGCAGCATTCAAAGACACTTTTGCCATTCTCAGTACTTGTTTTCTGGAATCCATTGGATTTATCCATGTAATAACTTGCTCCTAAGACATGTAGTACATTAATCAAATAGTGGCACAGGTACAACATTCTTAGCAAAGTGACAAGAAGCAGGCAAAGCAGTTAATTTTTTTACTTTTGTGGGTCAATGAGGCTTCCTCAAAATATTCACAGAAACAACACTTTTTTGGGCATAAGCATAATTTTTCTAATAAGATCACTGTATCACAATGTACAGTATGCATAATTAAAGGATTATTTGCATAATTGAAGGATTATGTACATACACAAGCTCACACAGATTTTTGAGTAGGTAGATCTCAGCTGTTTCAAGGTCCAAGCTGTTTTGACAAAAGCTTGCCTTCACTTTTAGGTATAACACCTCTATTATTTAGGTTCACAATATCATTTATTGTAAATTCTTAAAAACAAATCTATCATATTGCTTGTTTAGCATATCTTGAAATTTTTAGCATGTTCTTGCAAATGTTATGCATTATTCATAAGGTTTCCACCAAGTTAGCTGAATAAGCTTCACATTGTTTGTACTGTAACAAAGCCCACGTTGTTTTCACAATACAATGAATAATTTTAGGTTTCTGAACTTTCCTGAACAACCTAGAAGGATTCAGAACATAAGACATAGCTCATTAGAAAGAACATTAAATTTTCTAGCTATTAATTGAAAAAAATTTTGAAATATGTCAGAAAATCACAGAATAATAGCTGAAAACATCACAAGCTACAGTATCACAGCCTGTCTGGCGGCCATATCGTAAACTGGAATTCTATATTAAATTAAACAAATAATATATCATTTGAGCGAGCTTTTTTTGAGCTTTCTGAAATGTGCTTAAACATTTAAAAATATGAAAAATAGCGCAAGTAAAATACATACCTTATGGGGGCAACCATATTGGAAAAAATTAAATAAAAATTGCAGAATGAACTATTTAAAAACACAAAAAACAAAAAAGGGTGAAGTTTAGAGCAAAAAATTTCTGAATATTTTGTTATTTTCCAAATATGAAACTTAACCTGTATAATGTAGTGACTAAGCAAAGTTTGAGCAAAGTTTGAGCACAAAATTATGTAAGAAATTGACTAATGATAAATATTGCATAATGATAAAAAAAATATAAGACTTAATCAGTAATTGATCCATTATGTTTGTAAGAGGAGGCAGTACCCAACTTTTCCCTAAATTCAATATTTATATGTAAGGTATTATACCTTCTGCATTGTCTACTTATCAAAATTATTTCTGAGCACAATTTTTTTTCAAAAAAATCTCAAAATTTTTCGGAACATTGTGCAAAAAGTACTTAATTATTTAAATTTTGAGCACTTGCATCAAAGCTTAATGCATTTGATGCAATTCAGTGGTGGCGGATCTAGGATTTTATGGCATGATAAAGTGGTGTGGCGGAATCAAAATTTTCTTTTGAAAAAAGTTTAAAATTTTCGAGAAAATTTGTCTATTCTGCTTGAGCAGCAATTTTTCACCATCTTCTGACAGGCGAATTTATTTCTGATATGTGAATTCATTAATGATGCAAAAAAGGTTGGAATATTCAGTTGCTTTTGGGTCAACAAGAAAATAAATAAATCAAATTAATCATCATTCGCCAAAAAATCCGAAGTTATAATAGCCAGAATCACTGCAAAATACATGCACATACATATCTAGTCTCCCGCCAATTATGTTAAGCTGATGAGGGCTGTTGTGTTGATCCCAAGTAAATTCGCCCTTGGACAGTGGATACAATGAATGCCTTTTTGACTAAATTTTGTTCTCTCTATTCAAATTTTTTGATATTTCTTGTACTTTTTTAAATGTTTCCTTCCAGAAAAATATAGTGTAATCAGGAGCGCCAAAAATAACGTTTACGTTGCTTAAGCATCGTTTTCAAGCCACAAAGGGACTCAAAAATTTTTGACATTCCTCTCTAAATTTACCAAGCTCCTCATTTAATCATAGGCCACAGGTCCCCTGACTCTGATTATAGTTTGTAACAATAATATCAAGTTTGTAACAATAATATCAAAGTGATCTACATTACAAACAAGCAAAACTCAGAAAATGTAGTGCATAAAAGTTTGCGTACGTGAAAAAAACGCCTACCTCATCATCCAGACCAGAGGAACTAGCGTTTTTGCTTTTGATAACTTTATGAGCTTTTGCAATATTGAATCAAGCCAATCATACCAAACGGCCTTGACGTCAATGTTTGTTAAGCAGAAAAATTCTTTGAGTACCTGATGGATCATAAATCAACTTAAGGAACTAATTTGATGCATATGACTGCACAAAAATTTGGGTAGGGTCCCATGCAATCTGGGCGTTAGGGTTCAAGCGGCTTAAGATTAAGCTCCCAGAAGCCAAAATACCCAACAAGAAAATGCCACAGAATTTCATTTTTTAAATTTTTTCTGCTTTTTTGGCATTTTTGATGTCAATCCATAGAGCTTGACAAGAAACGTTCAAAAATGGTGAGCACCATATGTGGGCAGCACCAAGATTCTAGGGGGGGGAAGAAAATTTTTTAAAAGTCAAATTTTTGGCCTCAAAACAATGCTATGGCAAAAAAACATTATTTTTGAACGTATCTTGTTTAGCTCTATCAATTTTCATCAAAAAAAGCAAAAAATTTAAAAGAAATAAAATTCTGGGGGATATTGTTGGAAATTTGTCATTTCTTGTTGGGTATTTTGTCTTCTAGGGGGTGTATAAACCCCCAACCCCCCATGCCCACGTTTGGTGAGCACCTTTTTTGAGGCCAATATCCGACTTTTGAAAAAATTTTGCACCCCCAGAACTTTCGAGCTCCCACCTTTGGTCCCTGGCCATTTTTTACAGGAGTAAATGGTCATCTATTTCTGGTCAAAAAATAATTCAATTTTTCTCACAAAAAACGTGGTATAAAAATTCTCTGGCATTGGGAGAAGGGGCAACCAACTTTGGATGGGGTGGAGACTGGGGATCACCCATTTCTGGTTACATGTTGATGCAAAAAATCATTCAAAAATCATCTTTCCTATCCTGACTTTATCATTTATTAAATGAATAACCCAATCAAATAATGTGCTTCTTAAATTCAGGTTACAAAGCTAATGAGAGTAGTGCAAAAGTAAAAAAATTAGCACAGCAGAGCCCAAAATTATAAAATAACTTAATGATTAAAACATTTTTGTGTTTCAACTTGATGTTTCAAATCTATGAATCCTGCCAACTGAATGGTGAATGGAATTTTGGCTTACTCAGCTACATATATAAGTAAGCAATTCACTCGCAAAATGCTTAATTTTGAGATCAGTATTTCACAAACAAATCAAAGCGACGACCATTTAAAACATTTACATCTTCAATTTGACTCGTAATATTGAGTCTACGCTGGACAAGGTTAAACTCATCAGTGCTTTGACTTTTTCATTATCAAAAGGAAGGCGAATGACCTAAAAAAATATCATTATAAACAGGCTTCATTTGACTTGTACATACATACATCATATATACACCGGCTCAAAATTTTGGATAAGGACATGATCACCTTCAGGGATGGGTTAAACAGGAGAGATGACCTCCAATTAATTGACCAAAAGTCACAAAAGCATATGAAAAAACCTCCTTGACCCCCAAACCAATCTTATAGATTGCCTCCCTTCCTATGGCTGCTCCTTGACCCACCTCCTTATGGTTCCTTTCCCTAAGACTCCTTTAACTCCTACTCCCTTACTCTAAGGCTGCTCCTTGCCTCGCTCTCCCCAAGACCACTATATAAGACTGGTCCCTGCCCCTTGACTGCCCCATGACCCGCTATACCCCAAACCAATCCCTAGGATGGCTCGCTTCCTATGGCTGCTCTTTGACCCCATTCCTTATGGCTCCCTGACCAACTCCTATCCCTAGGGCTGCTCCCTGACCCCAACCTTATGGTTCCCTGACCCACTACTTTCCCTAGGACTGCTCCCTCAACTCGCTGAAGCAAGCTACTATGCTGAAGCAGGCTACGGAATGTATTCCAGCAGGTATATTCAAGGTTATCTTGATCTCATCAAATTTTGGAAAGTAGTTATCTTCTTATCAATTTCTAGAAGCTAGTAGAGCGAAATTTGGAACAAGAGCAAATAAATCACCTCTTTGATCAGGTAATCCATGTTGCCTATGTGGTGATCAAATATTTACTTGCTAATTTATTATTATTATTATTATTTTCAAAGTTTTTGTAAAGTGAATTTGTCATTTTCTTCTCCTTAATTTCTGTTATCAATCAGGGGAATCAGTGAACATATAAGTAAAATCAAAAAGAAACAAATTTTTTGTTTTTATTAGGAAATGGTCATTTTTCAAAACCTGCAAATGCAGTTGCAATTGGCCGAATTAATGGCCGATTCTCAAGTGTGGTTCATGGCACCTACCGATTTGGAGCAGCTGAATTGTCCGCTATGTCTTGGCGACATTTGAATTGATGTGCCGGCTGTTTTTTTGCATTGCGGGCACACATTTTATTTGCAGTGTTTGGAGGAGCCCAGCAAAATGTTAGATTTTATTTTGAGTTTGTTTTGCTTGAACAAATGCGCATTTTGTTCAGGTAGTATCAAAGACATGATGCACTATTTGTCATACGAGCCAATTTTGGCTGTGGGCGGAAATGCAAAAAAATGCTAAAAGCAGCAATTTTCGCACAGTTTTTCTCAAAGAGCTCCTTGGCTTTTATGATTTAGGCTTAGCACAAAACGGAATCAGAAAGCTCGTTCATTTTTCTATCTGTCTATATATGTTTTAAATGAATTTTGTAACTTTTGTTTCAGTACTTTTTTCTTTTGAAAATGTCTAATCCTGACTGTGCAAAAGATAGGACAGAAAATGGGAAGGGTTTAACAAATCATTGACAACTTTTAATTGGCTGATTACTTCGAAAAGCATTGAGCAGTTCCTTGTAGATAAAAGAAAGGCGGTTCAAACGCTCTAGGTTCCAGTGTAATTGCTTGAAATATTTGTCGTTACCATTGCCTTTGAAAACAAAAAAATATTTTGACAAATCAGAATAAGGCATATAAGCCCGCCCCATTTTACTGGCTTGTGCATACATGCAACAAACGTTATATGCGCAACACACTGGTCTATTGTCCATGTGTACATACATACATACGTTAGGTTTGTAGGTATTGTTCAAGTATACATGCGTGCAAAACGTTTTTGATACAATATAAATGCCTATACATAGGTTACCTATATATATATATGTTCGGATTATATGTAGATTTGCTAAGTATGCACAGTGTTAGTGAGCCTGAAATATTCCAACAGACTTCAGTAAATTTACAAATAACTTATATAGAGTGAAACTGAACGCCTTTAGTCATTGCTAAATATTTATTTACCTATTTGCACACATGCAAGTGCATAGATTGGCATTCTGAGCATTATTAATTAAAAAATAATTGTTCTTGCTCTTAATATGCAAAGCCAGGCATGTAGCTGTGGGGGGAATGGGCAGTCCGGATCCTCCCAAATTCAGGAAAAAACGGAAAATAGGACTTTTTACACATTATTTTGTTCTATTTTTGGCTTAGCCCCCCCTCCAAAATTGGTGTTGGTCCTCCCAAAATAGGAGGGTTAGCTATGTACCTGTGCAAATCTACTATGAGGCCTAAACCATGTAAGAGCATTTCAGTGTAAAAGAAGATAGCATTTAATTAATTTATAAAGAATGATCAATCACTGATTATTAAAGCAACCACATCATTTTGACAACTAATACATTTGCTGAAATTTCAACAATAAATATCAAATGAGTATTTATTTATTTTTATAATACACTGACTTAATTCATTATTACGTTTAATTTGTTTCGATTCTTAAAGGTGCAATCAATTTATTTAAATTTTGATATTGCTCTTAGATATGTGTGGTGTCAATTTAAGTCAAGCTCAATTTACATTCACTGATAAATAGAAGGGTTTTCAACTTTATTGGTCAAGTTTTGACCCGTAAAATAATTAAATCAGCGTTAGAATGCAAAATAGAACTAGAGACAATCAGTTTCTTTCACATGTATAATGCAGTCTGCAACTTTTATCTTGAGCCAAAAATCGTTCAATTTTTTTTGTTGCTACAATGAACTAAATAATAACTATCATACTGCCTAAAATACAATATCTTTGTGCTAGTTTTGCAGGATTAAATTTTCTATCCCTAAATTCTCAATAAACAATTAAGAAGAATTAACTTCGCTCTTTTGCTAATTTCTGATACATTGCGTTTTAGCTGTGAAGTTCATTTTTGATGCGTCCCAGGAGCACTTTTGGGAAAATTGAGCCCGCTCTATCATTCAATTGTTTTATTCTGACCGGCCAACTTTCTTTTCATCCAATTGGCCAACATTAGATGCATCTTGTGCATTTTATTTATTGGCAGGTACAAGTAAAGTGCCTATATGTATACTGTGGACATATGCTTGCTGTATCTTCAAGAACATACATGTATTTGTACGTAGGGTTTGAAAACAAGACTAATTTTATGCACAAAAAGTTTTGCTGGCTTGCCGATCTCAGTTTGACTGAGGATGTAAAAATTATGTTAATTAGATAGCAAATCAATTGACACTGTGCTACAGGCAGTGCCTTATTGTTCAATCTTCTGCGTAAAAGCATAGAAATCGAGCATTGAATTTTGACTCAAATTACTGCAATAAATTGAAACGAATTTTGACTAGACTTGACATATTAAATCAAAAAATTGCAACCAAAATTATTGTCAGTACACTGGCATGACATACAATCAATTTGCAAAATTATTTGTGTTCTGTATTTTGTTAAATTTTTTATCTAGCTCAGATCTTACAATTAGTTTCAATTGTTTCTTCCAAGTTTTTGCAAATAGCAATTAAAAAATGATTTGTAGATGTGCAACTTCCACTTGACCAGCAATTTGCCTTATTTTTTGTACAAGAAGACATGGTTTTTAAAACCATAGAATCAATGGCTCAAGCTAGCTATGATCCTACAACATTTTCTAAATTTTTTGTTCTCAGGCCATGAATTTGTTTAAGAATACAAGAAGTTCACAGCTTGAAATAAATTTTAAAACAATCATCTGCTGCAATTGATCTCATAAAGCGAAAAGCGATTTTCGTTCTTTTTTGGACCTACTACAGGTGATATCGGAATGTAGGGAAGGAGAACTATAATGATATGCACGATAAGGCTAATCTATTTTCATCTTTCTTTTAAATCTACTATAAACTTTTGGATTCATATGAGTGCAAAAGTGCAAATAAAAAATAGACTAAAAGCAATGTTAGCAATTTTAGAAAATTTAACACACAAGACAGGATAGCATTTTAATTTATCATTGATAATCAATATTAATTATGCTCGTTAATTGCTTAAGGGAATAAGAGCAGTTTTATCAATTAACAGTACTAGTTAATAATGAATAACTAATAATACATCTTTTATCTGCAAAAAATATAATTGTTAATCAACAAGTAATAAATATTGAAGTAATAAATGTTTTACACCAAACAACAATCTACTTTGTTGAGTGCTTGATTGATTTTGTTTTGAATAAAAAGGATTGAGATTTTTATTCTCTATGATCAAAAATATTGCATTCTGAAACAGAAAATGCCTGCATTTAATGTCTATTACACAAACTCAAGTTTATATTTAGTTTATCTATATGTGTAAGTGGACCTTTAAAATACAAAGTAATGTATTGTAATGCTGTGAGAACTTAAAGCATCTACAAAATAATTAACTATAATAAAAGAATAATAGTAGTGAGATAATTTGAACAAATAATATTGTGTGGTACTTTTCCTAAGCTTTTTCTTAATTGATTTCACTATTTGTATAATAAACTGAAGAAAATTTCCTCATGCGTTCCCTTTGCTGAAAGCAGAGTTGCCAAGTGCTCTTGTCAAAAACTCGCAATTTTCACCTCAAACTGCCCAAAACCCCTCCTCCAACCACACCTGGGATTGGGTTAGGGAGCACCCAACCACCAGAATTCAATTCTTGGTGTTTTCTCGCCATACCATCATTTTTAGGCCATTGTTTTACTTTCAAAAGATCTTGCATCCCAAGAATTTTGGTGCAGCCCACCTGTGCCCACAAGCAATAGTTATGCTTTTAGCGCAAAAAACTTTAATTGTTAAAGAAATGCCTCTAACCGCCTCAAAAAACCCAAAATGGGGGAGAACACTCAACTTGGCAACCCTGAAAGCCCAGCAAGATTTTTATTTGGTTATCGGAGTGAAATATCAAACTATCAATAACGTGGACGGGGGCAAATCCGCCCAGCTATGTATGTATATAATGCATATTGCATAAAGTCATGTATTATTAGTTGACTGACAATGTGTAAATGAGTAGCGCTGGTACAGATAAACCAGCCATGTGACACAATGCTTAAGAAAGCATTAAAAAGATAGGCATATTTCCATTGATCAAAAATTCAATTTTCAGCAAGAGAGGCAGGGCAGATAAAATCAATACAAGTCATTGCTCTGATAGCCAAAATTTTTTGTATGACAAATAGTGCAATATGGACCCCAATAAATTTCTCTTTGTCCATTGACTGACTTGTTTAAGATTCATGGTTTGAATAGTTTTTACTGCCCCTTGGTTTTGCAGTCACTGCAGATAAAACCGAATGTTCCAGCAGAGTCAATGGGGTTGGTACTTAATGTTAAATTGCAAAATGAATGATTGTCAAAAGAACTAAGCCTCAACCAGAAGGGATCAGCTAGCCAGGTACTCCCACTCAAGTGGGGTAAAATCAAGATAGGCGTCCTGCCCAACTGGTTGTGGCTCAAGTCCAAAATGTACCTATTCTGTTTTATGTCACGCTTTTCTCTGATACTATTTTGCTGCATTTCATTCCAGTGAAAAATTGTTTTTTTTTGTTCACTACATTCACATTTTAAAATAAACTTTCATTCCATGACAGTTTTAGCACAATTGCTCCATATAACCGTATATACAATGCTTACTTTTTCTTGTAGAGAAATGAATTGCCTACAAACATGCAGGCATTTGGAGTTTTTTAATATATGATGAGAAAAATTAAAAAGCTGTGAATAAATGGTCATTTTTTATGCAAAAACCAATTTCTGCAATAACTTTCAAACAAATCAATATTTAAAAAAAAGGTTTTACTTGTTTGACGGCTTCAAAGGTATCTACTGGCTAATAAATGGTACAACCTTTGTTATAAAAGTGTCTTTGAGAAAGCTGTAATAGAATAAGACATGCAAATTATCGATTTTTTTGACCATTCCAAGTTTGGAGATATCTAGCTGCCATTTCATGGTTTTTCAACACCCAAAGCTGGAACTTGGCTTTCTTCTATTTTTTGATGGCTCTATCATCTGAATATAAATTTATTATGATGGGTCAAGCCTAAGTAGGTTAGATTGCACTTGCAGCAAAATATACAAATGGGAATGCGTTCGACCAGGGAATCCATGTTGCCTAATGCGGTAATCAAATATTTAATTGCTAATTTATTATTATTATTATTTTCAAATTTTTTGTCAAGTGAATTTGTTATTTCCATCTCCTTGATTTCCGTTATCAATCAGGTGGATCAGCAAACATATCAGTAAAAGCAAAAAGAAACAAATTCCTTGTTTTTATTAGGAAATTGTCATTTTTCAGAACCTGCTAATGCAGTTGCAAATTGGCTGAATTAATGGCCAATCCTCTAGTGTGGTTCATGGCACCTACCGATTTAGACAAGCTGACTTGTCCCCTATGTCTTGGCAACATTCCATTTGATGCGCCGGCCGTTTTTTTTGCATTGCAGGCATGCAGATTATTTGCAGTATTTGGACGAGCCCTGCAAAATTATAGATTTTATTGTGAGTCTGTTTTTCTCAAACAAATGCGCATTTTGTTCAGGTAGTATCAAAGAACCCCAATGAATTTCTCTTAATCCATTAACTGAATTGTTTCAGATTCTTGGTTTTAATAGTTTTTACTGCTCCTTGGCTTTGGAGTCACTGCAGATAAAACCGAGTGTTCCAGCAAAGTTAATGGGGTTGGCACTTAATGTGAGAATTGCAAAATGAATGATTGTCAAAAGAACTAAGCCTCAACCAGAAGGGATGCGCTAGCCAGGTACTCCCACTTGAGTGGGATAAAATAGGAGTGGCGGTTCTGCCCAACTGGTTGAGCTTAAGTTCAAAATGTACCTATTCTGTTATATGTCAAACTTTCTTCAATACTATTTTGCAGCATTTCATTCTTGTTAAAAATTGGTTTTTTTCTATGACATTCACATTTCAAAGTAAACTTTTATGCCTTTTCTTGTAGAGAAATGAATTGTCTACAAAAATGCAGGCTTTTTTGGATTTTTTTATGATGATGAGTAAAATTAAAAAGCTGTCAATAAATAGTCATTTTTCATGCAAAAACTAATTTATGCTATAACTTCCAAACAAATCAATATTTAAAAGCTTCTACAAGTTTGACGGCTTCAAAGGTATCTACTGGATAATGCATGGTACAAACTTTGTTATAATGGTGTCTTTGAGAAAGCTGTTTTAGAAAAGGACATGCAAATTATCAATTTTTTTGGATTATTCCAGATTTAGTGATATCTAGCTGCCAATTCATGGTTTTTAAGACTTAAAGCTGGACTTTGGTTTTCTTCTGTTTTTTGATGGCCCTATCATCTGAATATAAATTTGCTATGATGGGTCAAGCCAAAGTAGGTTAGATTGCACTTGCAGCAAAATATACAAATGGGACCACCGTGTCTTCTCCAAAATCATGGCCTTGTTTTTGAATTTCTGATTTTTTTTGCATTAGGTATGTATGTAACATGATCAGATTGTGCACAATACAATTTGTATTGCAATTCTCGTATGTTGTTGCATTGCTAGTTTGTAATACAAGTTGTGTATCCATTACAAGGTCATCCATGTCCATCTGTTGTTGGTTATGCATTTTGAGGGGATAGGGCCAGCACAAGTTTAAGTTGGGTGGGGAAAAATCACTTTATTTTGTTATTTCTTTTTTGTCAGTCTTTCAAATTGTTTCAAAAATGTTTTTGCAATAGGTGACTGTACAAAAACCGCACCTACCAATCCAATTGTCTGTGCTGAATAATTTTTCATTGAATTCCAAAAATACATAGCTGGGTAATGAGGGGCATTGTGCAACATTTGGAATGTTGGCTTAGCCAATTTGAAGCATTAACTGTTGCGCCACTGCCCGCCCAACCAAAATTTTTAGAAAGGCTTGTCCTGCCCCATAGAGAAAAAGAAGAAAAAACTGCTTAAAGCATGAGTAATTGAAACTATAAATTATCGCTAATTATTCTAATCAACAATTCAGATACAGTCAAAAAGCAATATAAGTGATTGAAACAACTTTTGCCCCAAATCTAATATGTTGAGCAAGAATATGGCATTAATTTTAGGTATACTGTCAATGTAGGTGCTAACGGCATAGGGGCCAAATAACAGCATTGGCCAGAGTAGACTACAAGGAACTGCTGACGCAAGCTGTGAATGTATTCCAGCAGGTATATTCAAGGATTATGTTGATCTCATCATATTTCAAAAGTAGTTATCTTCTTATCAATTTCTAGAAGCTAGTAAAGCAAAATTTGGAACAATAGCGGATAAATCATTTATTTGACCAGGGAATCCATGTTGCCTATAGGGTAATCAAATATTTACTTGCTAAGTCATTATTATTATTATTTTCAAATTTTTGTAAAGTTAATTTGTTATTTTTGTCTCCTTAATTTCGGTTATTAATCAGGGGAATCAACAAACAGATCAGTAAAAAAGCGAAATGAAACAAATTTTTTGTTTTTATTAGGAAATGGTCGTTTTTCAAAGCCTTCAAATGCAGTTGCAATGGCCAAATTAATAGACAATTCTCAAGTGCAGTTCACTGGCGCCCTCAATTGGACCAGTTGACTTGTGCTACAATGCCTAGGCAACATTTGAATCAATGTGCCGGCAGTTGCTTGTTTGGGTTGTGGGCATGCGTTCCATTTGCAGTGTTTGAGGAGCCCGGCAAACTTTTAGATTTTATTGTGAATCATGTTTTGCTCAAACAAATATGCTGTTTTGTTTAGGTAGTATCAAGAACCCTTAAATTTCCTTTTTTCCATTATTGAATTGTTTAAGATTCTTGTTTGAATAATTTTACTGCTCCTTGGCTTTGCAGTCACTGCATATAAAATTGAGTCGTTCGAGCAAGTCAGTGTGGGTTGGTTCCTAATGTGAAATTGCAAAATGAATGATTGTCAAAGAACTAAGCCTCAACCAGTATGGATGCACTTGTGTAACTGAGCGAGTTACATAGAAAAGATTTAATATTGAAATAGAGAGAAAGAGAGCTAAAAAGTAAGTTGACGCTGCATATTTATATGCAAAAAGCAAGTCTTTCCCGTCACTTATATAAAATAACTTTTTAAACTACTGATTTATTTTTACATTACTAGCATATACAAATATCCCAATATCATCCGCATTGATAGTTGACGTTGAATAGTGCTAGACGTTGAGTAAGCGTAGCGTTACATTTGTCACCTTTTAAGTTTTAAGCGTGGAGAAATCAACGTTTTGTCTACAATTTTAGTTCAAAATTTTTGAGATCAATTTTAGCAGGACAGTTACAAGTTTGTGCCTTTTTGTCACCATTGGGGGAGTAATGTGTATCATACTTGGGATTAAAAGAAAATAAATAAATGAAAGTTTGTAGTAAGCAGAAGGAAGTTAAATTTTGAACCCATTTGAGGTTGAAGATATCATTGATCATCCATCCTGTAAAGAAATGTGGTTATTTTAAAACTATGGAAAACCTCTAGTTTAAATGTGATTGAATTGATGAAAGAGGAACAGATTTTTAATAATGTTATATGCCATTTGGACGTATTCAATATATTCATTAGCTTTTAATAATTCAGCAAAGTATGTACTTGTAAGTAGAATTATGTACTATAGTATCCGATAAACATGTAATAAGTATGCTAATAGATATGATTTGGCTTGGAATTAATTTAATCCCGAAATTAGCCAAATATTAATTATGATTAAGATATTAATATTGAAAAAGTTCCTTTTAGAGAGAATACCATATTTAAAATTCACTGCTGCCCTCACTCAAGGAGTCAGCTCTCATCTACAACTTTATGTCTTTTGCCATGAAAAGGAGGTATATATTCACAATGTCCATGGGTTTCTTTGACGACCGCTAAATTCTTTAAGGTTTGCATTTACTCCTTGTATGTTTTGAATTGAATAAAGCCTAAGCCAACGTTTTTGGAATTGTTTTCAAGACGGGCATTTTTATATAACACCAATATACCCACCTTATAGGGTGGCTCACCTCCAACCCTATTCCGCTGATTATAATGGCATTGCTGGGTGTCATGCATGGCTGAGCAACAGCCACTAATAGACCAAGGAGAAGGCATGTTTACTAGGGCTTCTACCTCAACTGGATTAACTCTTAATCCATCTTTATCTATAATATGTCCTGAAATAAGCTTACTTCCCTGAGCCTGACACACATTTCTTGAGTTTTAACGTCAATCCAGCCCATGTCAAGCGATCGAAGACTTTGCTGCAGCTGTTTCAGAAGACTTTCAAAATCAGGCTACAGACTAGAATATCAATTCGAGATAGACAAAACAATTTTTCCAATTTAAATTATGCAACACCTGTTCCATGGTTCTTTGAAAGTATGGGCCATTACATAAATCAAATGGCATGACATTAAATTCTTAAAAGTCCAAGAAATGAATTAAATGCAGTCTTTTCTTTATCATTTCCACAGGTTCAGTTTGATGATAACCTTGCTCTGAAATCCAATATTAGTAAAAATGCTAGATCTTTTAATTGACTGAAAATATCATCTATTAATGGCAATGCAAGCATCTGTCACAGTAAATACATTCAATTTTGGTAGTCAAGACAACATATTTTACTTCCTGTCTTTTTTAACTACCAAAACAATGAGAACAGCCCATGGACTCTGTGAAGGGCGAATTATACCTTCATCTGACATTTTGTAACATGCTCTTTGACTGTTTGTCTTTTTGCATAGGATATTCAATAGGGCGGTTGATAAATGGGCCTGGTTTCACCCGTGTTAATCCATGTTTGCCAAGAGAACTTTGCCCAAGGGGTCGATTTACACCAGAAATGATCATATTTTGTTCCAAAAATTCCAAAAAGCGTTAAAAGCATTAGGATCTAAACTATGGCTCAACTTTTTTTGTACCATAATTTGAAAATGTTTAATTTCTGCCTCCTCTCCTGGTTTATACAACAATGCTGGTTTAGGAATAGTAGAAACACAGGCAATGTTAACGTTTTTATATAATTTTGTGGTTGTTTAGAATAATTAATAATAGGTATAGTGAAAATTTTGAGTCGTGAATGTACAAACAAAAGTTTGGAATGCAAATAGTCATTTGAGGGTTTTTATTTATAGTTTTTATGTCAATCCATTGATTTTGAAATAAAGGTAAATCAGATTGTATTGAAACCAAAGAAATAGTGGTTTGAGGTATTATAATGTTGTCTTTAATTGAAACAAGTGCAGAAATAGAGTTTATAGGCTATACAGCATCAATAGAGGAACAGGGCATTTCTCCCAAATTGTATATACTTAGCATGATGGTCTATGAGAAAGCAAACTAATTTACAACAAAGTAATTGAATCACATCATAACCTAAAACCACGGGGTATGGGCTGTCAATCATGACTATAAAAGAAAGTGGGAGGCATTGGGCTTCTATTTGGATATTAATCCGGTTGCCCGGATTTTAAGGGTGCTACTCATGATAGGTTGCATTTACGGCCAATTTGGGCTTCAATGCTCTTTCCAATTCCTAGCTCCTGTGAAATAGCATGGTTATTAATAGACACAGTGGAACCACTATCTCATAAGAGCTTGTATACATTGTCCATTTGGAAATTTGACATGAATAAGTGGACAATGGCACTTTTAATAGTATGCCGTCATCTATAGCATAAATAGAGTTTGTGAAGGACATGCACTGTAAAGGTCAGGGTTTCCTGCGTGTTACGTAAACTTGGTCTGGAACACACCTCCGGGCGGGTGGGGGGTTGGGGTTGCCCCCAGAAACCAAAATACTTTTCTCCAGAATTCGATTTTTGAATTTCTTTCGCTTTTTTCGCAATTTTTGATGCCAATGGATAGTGCTTGATGACGTCGAAAAATGGTGTTTTTAAGGCCATTTTTTGACTTCAGTAAAAATCTTGCACTTCCTCCCCAGAAAATGCAATAGCATGCGCCCACGTATGGTCTGGAATAGAGTGCCATGTAAGGGGTCCAAGAAAAAGAATTGATCCTTCTTCTTGATTGACTATTTGCACAAATATTGCTGAAAAATTAAAAATCTTGGGCAAGTGACTCGAACCAATTACAGCTTATGGCACAGCAACCACAACCTCACTGACACCTTATGCAGCATCATCCAGCCTCAATTTACAGATATATATATATATATATATATATATATATATATATATATATATATATATATATATATATATATATATATATATATATATATATTATGCCTATAAGTAAGTAAAATCCAAAACAGGGTATTAGTCAAAAAGTGCCAAAAATCCCATTAAGCGAGAGAAAAAGTGTCCCATCAATTGAAAAAGGCCACTTATGAGTAATTGTTAACCCTCACATTCCTGTGTGTTTTTTGAAGTCAAAGGTTCCCGTGCTAGAACGGTCCTAGCCTAATTAAATTGTGCCTAGTCTCACTCAAAATAGGAAATATTAGTATCATTTTGTGCGGTTTTTATGCCTTTCGAATATGTCTGTCATTTTTCGCTTAAGTAACTTTGTAAGAAGTTATAATTAAAAAACCGCTACCATACTCAAACATAGGTATGAGGTGGACATGCATGAAACAATACAAATAGTATATTTGGTTAACTAAAATATCATTTAGGACTGTAGTAGCTGGATTTAACAGCAGAAGCTCACCAATCTTGTACTAATCATTGGCCAAAACTTTTTTGTAATTTAAGTTTTTACGTGATAATCATGAAAATATGCTAATTTTTTAGGATGTATAATTTTATTTACTAGTTTCAATATTTGAATGATAACTAGGTCTAGAAATGAAAGTTTTGTAGTCATGAAAAACATACAATGAAATAAATTGCAAAGAGATGATCGGCTGGCTAGGACGCCATCCTAGTTCACAGGAATGCAAGGTTAACCCATTCACGTCCTTTACTCCATTTTCAATGTCTTTTAAAGCCTGTCGAAATTGAGCAGGGTTTACATGCAAAGTATATGTAAATTTAATAAGCTGTTCCCTTTGTTGTTTCATTCTCTAATTTTCGAAAGTTGCTAATTCTAAAGAAGTTTGAATAGGCAGAGGTTGACCATTTTCTTTATGTAGATAAACTGGATCAAAAATAAGTGGTAGTCTTTTGAGATTCGGAATTGAGCAGATTAAATTTCGGTTGCATGAGTGGGTTTTACATCAATGGTCTCTTTTGCACTGACCCAATGGTTTAATAAAAAGTCAAAGTGATACCTGAGGGAGCTTGGTGACAAATTTTAGGAGACTAAGTTACAATATCTTAAGTTCTGGGTAGTATAAAATAAATAGTTTCATTAACCACAATAGGTAAATGCAGTAGCATTCATCTTTGATTTGATAATTCCAATAGACTAAATCAGGTTGAATTTGAGCACAAGACCAGATCAGGAGGACTTCTCCCACTAAGTAGCAGCCAGTCATTTCTTTGTGTCCAAATGCGAGCAGCAAAAGTGGTGTTCATAGGTGGGCAGCATCAAATTCTGGGGGTGAAAAATTTCTGGTTAGGGTGAAAAAATTTTAAAGGTAAAAAATGGTCTTAAAAGTGGTTGTATGGCAAAAAACACCATTTTTGACGTTTCTCATCAAGCACTTTATCCAATGGCATCAAGAAATTGCTAAAAAAGCAAAAAAAATTTTCTGGGGTGGGGGCATAGGTGGGCAGCACCGAAATTCTGGGTGAAAAATTTCTGGGGGGCGGGGGGTGGAAAAATTTTTAAAGGTCAAAAAATGGTCTTAAAAGTGGTCACTATGCAAAACTCATTTTTCGACGTTTCTCATCAAGCTCTATCCAATGGCATCAGAAAACTCTAAAAAAAGCAAAAAGTTTTTTCTGAAGTATTTTGATTTCTGGGGGGGATTTCCTTCTGGGGTGCATAACCCCCCTAAATCCACGCCCATGTGTGGTGGGGGTATTTTGATTTCTGGGGGGGGGTATTTCAACTTGGGGGTGCATACCCCCAAACCCCCCCCCCCTCCACGCCCCTGAGTGGTGGTGTCCAAACGTAATACTTGATAAACAATTTGTAATATTAAATGAGCTAAATTGCAAAATTGTGTCCAAATTTGTGAAAAACAAACAGTTTCCCATTGATGTATTTGTTGTTCCAAATATTAAATTTCAGCATTGAATTCTACATAAGTTGAAATTCCAGAAATTAATTTTAAGCTTTTCAGAACTTCCATCCGTAACTATTACTATCAAAAGTTTGGATGAGAGTCCCCCTGATCTGTGTGTACAACAAAATCAGGAATACAAAAGTGTGTAGGGTTAGGAAGAAGCTTTTTTTGCAGTGTAAGCTTCTTGCAAAATCTCTATAGTATAATAAAAACCTGATTGTTGGATTTTATAATTATAACCATTGGTTATGAATGAGCATGGGGCTTTAATCTGAGTGGGCTCCCGTATATTAGGGTACCATCCTCCAGATTACACCACCCTGTTTTGGGCTTACAAGCAGTTAAATCTGCTAAATTCGGACTCATATGATAACCATCATAAG
>JAVLUZ010000723.1:368869-416405 GCA_036768485.1 Mermis nigrescens
TTATGATGGTTATCATATGAGTCCGAATTTAGCAGACGTAACTGCTTGTAAGCTCAAAACAGGGTGGTGTAATCTGCAGGATGGTACCCTATATATGGGAGCCTACTCAGATTAAAGCCCCATGCTCATTCATAACCAATGGTTATAATTATAAAATCCAACAATCAGGTTTTTATTATACTATAGAGATTTTGCAAGAAGCTTACACTGCAAAAAGCTTCTTCCTAACCCTACACACTTTTGTATTCCTGATTTTGTTGTACACACAGATCAGGGACTCTCATCCAAACTTTTGATGGTAATAGTTACGGATGGAAGTTCTGAAAAGCTTAAAATTAATTTCTGGAATTTCAACTTATGTAGAATTCAATGCTGAAATTTAATATTTGGAACAACAATCACAAGAACGTTTGTTTTTCAAAATTTGGACACAATTTTGCAGATTTAGCCATAATGAGACAAATTGCTTGTCAAGTATGCGTTTGGACACCACCACTCAGGGGCGTGGAGGGGGGGGGTTTGGGGGTATGCACCCCCAGAGCTGAAATACCCCCCCCAGGAATCAAAATACCCCCACCACACATGGGCGTGGATTTAGGGGGGTTATGCACCCCAGAAGGAAATCCCCCCCAGAAATCAAAATACTTCAGAAAAAACTTTTTGCTTTTTTTAGAGTTTTCTGATGCCATTGGATAGAGCTTGATGAGAAACGTCGAAAAATGAGTTTTGCATAGTGACCACTTTTAAGACCATTTTTTGACCTTTAAAAATTTTTCCACCCCCCGCCCCCCAGAAATTTTTCACCCAGAATTTCGGTGCTGCCCACCTATGCCCCCACCCCAGAAAATTTTTTTTGCTTTTTTAGCAATTTCTTGATGCCATTGGATAAAGTGCTTGATGAGAAACGTCAAAAATGGTGTTTTTTGCCATACAACCACTTTTAAGACCATTTTTTACCTTTAAAATTTTTTCACCCTAACCAGAAATTTTTCACCCCCAGAATTTGATGCTGCCCACCTATGAACACCACTTTTGCTGCTCGCATTTGGACACAAAGAAATGACTGGCTGCTACTTAGTGGGAGAAGTCCTCCTGATCTGGTCTTGTGCTCAAATTCAACCTGATTTAGTCTATTGGAATTATCAAATCAAAGATGAATGCTACTGCATTTACCTATTGTGGTTAATGAAACTATTTATTTTATACTACCCAGAACTTAAGATATTGTAACTTAGTCTCCTAAAATTTGTCACCAAGCTCCCTCAGGTATCACTTTGACTTTTTATTAAACCATTGGGTCAGTGCAAAAGAGACCATTGATGTAAAACCCACTCATGCAACCGAAATTTAATCTGCTCAATTCCGAATCTCAAAAGACTACCACTTATTTTTGATCCAGTTTATCTACATAAAGAAAATGGTCAACCTCTGCCTATTCAAACTTCTTTAGAATTAGCAACTTTCGAAAATTAGAGAATGAAACAACAAAGGGAACAGCTTATTAAATTTACATATACTTTGCATGTAAACCCTGCTCAATTTCGACAGGCTTTAAAAGACATTGAAAATGGAGTAAAGGACGTGAATGGGTTAACCTTGCATTCCTGTGAACTAGGATGGCGTCCTAGCCAGCCGATCATCTCTTTGCAATTTATTTCATTGTATGTTTTTCATGACTACAAAACTTTCATTTCTAGACCTAGTTATCATTCAAATATTGAAACTAGTAAATAAAATTATACATCCTAAAAAATTAGCATATTTTCATGATTATCACGTAAAAACTTAAATTACAAAAAAGTTTTGGCCAATGATTAGTACAAGATTGGTGAGCTTCTGCTGTTAAATCCAGCTACTACAGTCCTAAATGATATTTTAGTTAACCAAATATACTATTTGTATTGTTTCATGCATGTCCACCTCATACCTATGTTTGAGTATGGTAGCGGTTTTTTAATTATAACTTCTTACAAAGTTACTTAAGCGAAAAATGACAGACATATTCGAAAGGCATAAAAACCGCACAAAATGATACTAATATTTCCTATTTTGAGTGAGACTAGGCACAATTTAATTAGGCTAGGACCGTTCTAGCACGGGAACCTTTGACTTCAAAAAACACACAGGAATGTGAGGGTTAACAATTACTCATAAGTGGCCTTTTTCAATTGATGGGACACTTTTTCTCTCGCTTAATGGGATTTTTGGCACTTTTTGACTAATACCCTGTTTTGGATTTTACTTACTTATAGGCATAATATATATATATATATATATATATATATATATATATATATATATATATATATATATATATATATATATATATATATATATATATCTGTAAATTGAGGCTGGATGATGCTGCATAAGGTGTCAGTGAGGTTGTGGTTGCTGTGCCATAAGCTGTAATTGGTTCGAGTCACTTGCCCAAGATTTTTAATTTTTCAGCAATATTTGTGCAAATAGTCAATCAAGAAGAAGGATCAATTCTTTTTCTTGGACCCCTTACATGGCACTCTATTCCAGACCATACGTGGGCGCATGCTATTGCATTTTCTGGGGAGGAAGTGCAAGATTTTTACTGAAGTCAAAAAATGGCCTTAAAAACACCATTTTTCGACGTCATCAAGCACTATCCATTGGCATCAAAAATTGCGAAAAAAGCGAAAGAAATTCAAAAATCGAATTCTGGAGAAAAGTATTTTGGTTTCTGGGGGCAACCCCAACCCCCCACCCGCCCGGAGGTGTGTTCCAGACCAAGTTTACGTAACACGCAGGAAACCCTGACCTTTACAGTGCATGTCCTTCACAAACTCTATTTATGCTATAGATGACGGCATACTATTAAAAGTGCCATTGTCCACTTATTCATGTCAAATTTCCAAATGGACAATGTATACAAGCTCTTATGAGATAGTGGTTCCACTGTGTCTATTAATAACCATGCTATTTCACAGGAGCTAGGAATTGGAAAGAGCATTGAAGCCCAAATTGGCCGTAAATGCAACCTATCATGAGTAGCACCCTTAAAATCCGGGCAACCGGATTAATATCCAAATAGAAGCCCAATGCCTCCCACTTTCTTTTATAGTCATGATTGACAGCCCATACCCCGTGGTTTTAGGTTATGATGTGATTCAATTACTTTGTTGTAAATTAGTTTGCTTTCTCATAGACCATCATGCTAAGTATATACAATTTGGGAGAAATGCCCTGTTCCTCTATTGATGCTGTATAGCCTATAAACTCTATTTCTGCACTTGTTTCAATTAAAGACAACATTATAATACCTCAAACCACTATTTCTTTGGTTTCAATACAATCTGATTTACCTTTATTTCAAAATCAATGGATTGACATAAAAACTATAAATAAAAACCCTCAAATGACTATTTGCATTCCAAACTTTTGTTTGTACATTCACGACTCAAAATTTTCACTATACCTATTATTAATTATTCTAAACAACCACAAAATTATATAAAAACGTTAACATTGCCTGTGTTTCTACTATTCCTAAACCAGCATTGTTGTATAAACCAGGAGAGGAGGCAGAAATTAAACATTTTCAAATTATGGTACAAAAAAAGTTGAGCCATAGTTTAGATCCTAATGCTTTTAACGCTTTTTGGAATTTTTGGAACAAAATATGATCATTTCTGGTGTAAATCGACCCCTTGGGCAAAGTTCTCTTGGCAAACATGGATTAACACGGGTGAAACCAGGCCCATTTATCAACCGCCCTATTGAATATCCTATGCAAAAAGACAAACAGTCAAAGAGCATGTTACAAAATGTCAGATGAAGGTATAATTCGCCCTTCACAGAGTCCATGGGCTGTTCTCATTGTTTTGGTAGTTAAAAAAGACAGGAAGTAAAATATGTTGTCTTGACTACCAAAATTGAATGTATTTACTGTGACAGATGCTTGCATTGCCATTAATAGATGATATTTTCAGTCAATTAAAAGATCTAGCATTTTTACTAATATTGGATTTCAGAGCAAGGTTATCATCAAACTGAACCTGTGGAAATGATAAAGAAAAGACTGCATTTAATTCATTTCTTGGACTTTTAAGAATTTAATGTCATGCCATTTGATTTATGTAATGGCCCATACTTTCAAAGAACCATGGAACAGGTGTTGCATAATTTAAATTGGAAAAATTGTTTTGTCTATCTCGAATTGATATTCTAGTCTGTAGCCTGATTTTGAAAGTCTTCTGAAACAGCTGCAGCAAAGTCTTCGATCGCTTGACATGGGCTGGATTGACGTTAAAACTCAAGAAATGTGTGTCAGGCTCAGGGAAGTAAGCTTATTTCAGGACATATTATAGATAAAGATGGATTAAGAGTTAATCCAGTTGAGGTAGAAGCCCTAGTAAACATGCCTTCTCCTTGGTCTATTAGTGGCTGTTGCTCAGCCATGCATGACACCCAGCAATGCCATTATAATCAGCGGAATAGGGTTGGAGGTGAGCCACCCTATAAGGTGGGTATATTGGTGTTATATAAAAATGCCCGTCTTGAAAACAATTCCAAAAACGTTGGCTTAGGCTTTATTCAATTCAAAACATACAAGGAGTAAATGCAAACCTTAAAGAATTTAGCGGTCGTCAAAGAAACCCATGGACATTGTGAATATATACCTCCTTTTCATGGCAAAAGACATAAAGTTGTAGATGAGAGCTGACTCCTTGAGTGAGGGCAGCAGTGAATTTTAAATATGGTATTCTCTCTAAAAGGAACTTTTTCAATATTAATATCTTAATCATAATTAATATTTGGCTAATTTCGGGATTAAATTAATTCCAAGCCAAATCATATCTATTAGCATACTTATTACATGTTTATCGGATACTATAGTACATAATTCTACTTACAAGTACATACTTTGCTGAATTATTAAAAGCTAATGAATATATTGAATACGTCCAAATGGCATATAACATTATTAAAAATCTGTTCCTCTTTCATCAATTCAATCACATTTAAACTAGAGGTTTTCCATAGTTTTAAAATAACCACATTTCTTTACAGGATGGATGATCAATGATATCTTCAACCTCAAATGGGTTCAAAATTTAACTTCCTTCTGCTTACTACAAACTTTCATTTATTTATTTTCTTTTAATCCCAAGTATGATACACATTACTCCCCCAATGGTGACAAAAAGGCACAAACTTGTAACTGTCCTGCTAAAATTGATCTCAAAAATTTTGAACTAAAATTGTAGACAAAACGTTGATTTCTCCACGCTTAAAACTTAAAAGGTGACAAATGTAACGCTACGCTTACTCAACGTCTAGCACTATTCAACGTCAACTATCAATGCGGATGATATTGGGATATTTGTATATGCTAGTAATGTAAAAATAAATCAGTAGTTTAAAAAGTTATTTTATATAAGTGACGGGAAAGACTTGCTTTTTGCATATAAATATGCAGCGTCAACTTACTTTTTAGCTCTCTTTCTCTCTATTTCAATATTAAATCTTTTCTATGTAACTCGCTCAGTTACACAAGTGCATCCATACTGGTTGAGGCTTAGTTCTTTGACAATCATTCATTTTGCAATTTCACATTAGGAACCAACCCACACTGACTTGCTCGAACGACTCAATTTTATATGCAGTGACTGCAAAGCCAAGGAGCAGTAAAATTATTCAAACAAGAATCTTAAACAATTCAATAATGGAAAAAAGGAAATTTAAGGGTTCTTGATACTACCTAAACAAAACAGCATATTTGTTTGAGCAAAACATGATTCACAATAAAATCTAAAAGTTTGCCGGGCTCCTCAAACACTGCAAATGGAACGCATGCCCACAACCCAAACAAGCAACTGCCGGCACATTGATTCAAATGTTGCCTAGGCATTGTAGCACAAGTCAACTGGTCCAATTGAGGGCGCCAGTGAACTGCACTTGAGAATTGTCTATTAATTTGGCCATTGCAACTGCATTTGAAGGCTTTGAAAAACGACCATTTCCTAATAAAAACAAAAAATTTGTTTCATTTCGCTTTTTTACTGATCTGTTTGTTGATTCCCCTGATTAATAACCGAAATTAAGGAGACAAAAATAACAAATTAACTTTACAAAAATTTGAAAATAATAATAATAATGACTTAGCAAGTAAATATTTGATTACCCTATAGGCAACATGGATTCCCTGGTCAAATAAATGATTTATCCGCTATTGTTCCAAATTTTGCTTTACTAGCTTCTAGAAATTGATAAGAAGATAACTACTTTTGAAATATGATGAGATCAACATAATCCTTGAATATACCTGCTGGAATACATTCACAGCTTGCGTCAGCAGTTCCTTGTAGTCTACTCTGGCCAATGCTGTTATTTGGCCCCTATGCCGTTAGCACCTACATTGACAGTATACCTAAAATTAATGCCATATTCTTGCTCAACATATTAGATTTGGGGCAAAAGTTGTTTCAATCACTTATATTGCTTTTTGACTGTATCTGAATTGTTGATTAGAATAATTAGCGATAATTTATAGTTTCAATTACTCATGCTTTAAGCAGTTTTTTCTTCTTTTTCTCTATGGGGCAGGACAAGCCTTTCTAAAAATTTTGGTTGGGCGGGCAGTGGCGCAACAGTTAATGCTTCAAATTGGCTAAGCCAACATTCCAAATGTTGCACAATGCCCCTCATTACCCAGCTATGTATTTTTGGAATTCAATGAAAAATTATTCAGCACAGACAATTGGATTGGTAGGTGCGGTTTTTGTACAGTCACCTATTGCAAAAACATTTTTGAAACAATTTGAAAGACTGACAAAAAAGAAATAACAAAATAAAGTGATTTTTCCCCACCCAACTTAAACTTGTGCTGGCCCTATCCCCTCAAAATGCATAACCAACAACAGATGGACATGGATGACCTTGTAATGGATACACAACTTGTATTACAAACTAGCAATGCAACAACATACGAGAATTGCAATACAAATTGTATTGTGCACAATCTGATCATGTTACATACATACCTAATGCAAAAAAAATCAGAAATTCAAAAACAAGGCCATGATTTTGGAGAAGACACGGTGGTCCCATTTGTATATTTTGCTGCAAGTGCAATCTAACCTACTTTGGCTTGACCCATCATAGCAAATTTATATTCAGATGATAGGGCCATCAAAAAACAGAAGAAAACCAAAGTCCAGCTTTAAGTCTTAAAAACCATGAATTGGCAGCTAGATATCACTAAATCTGGAATAATCCAAAAAAATTGATAATTTGCATGTCCTTTTCTAAAACAGCTTTCTCAAAGACACCATTATAACAAAGTTTGTACCATGCATTATCCAGTAGATACCTTTGAAGCCGTCAAACTTGTAGAAGCTTTTAAATATTGATTTGTTTGGAAGTTATAGCATAAATTAGTTTTTGCATGAAAAATGACTATTTATTGACAGCTTTTTAATTTTACTCATCATCATAAAAAAATCCAAAAAAGCCTGCATTTTTGTAGACAATTCATTTCTCTACAAGAAAAGGCATAAAAGTTTACTTTGAAATGTGAATGTCATAGAAAAAAACCAATTTTTAACAAGAATGAAATGCTGCAAAATAGTATTGAAGAAAGTTTGACATATAACAGAATAGGTACATTTTGAACTTAAGCTCAACCAGTTGGGCAGAACCGCCACTCCTATTTTATCCCACTCAAGTGGGAGTACCTGGCTAGCGCATCCCTTCTGGTTGAGGCTTAGTTCTTTTGACAATCATTCATTTTGCAATTCTCACATTAAGTGCCAACCCCATTAACTTTGCTGGAACACTCGGTTTTATCTGCAGTGACTCCAAAGCCAAGGAGCAGTAAAAACTATTAAAACCAAGAATCTGAAACAATTCAGTTAATGGATTAAGAGAAATTCATTGGGGTTCTTTGATACTACCTGAACAAAATGCGCATTTGTTTGAGAAAAACAGACTCACAATAAAATCTATAATTTTGCAGGGCTCGTCCAAATACTGCAAATAATCTGCATGCCTGCAATGCAAAAAAAACGGCCGGCGCATCAAATGGAATGTTGCCAAGACATAGGGGACAAGTCAGCTTGTCTAAATCGGTAGGTGCCATGAACCACACTAGAGGATTGGCCATTAATTCAGCCAATTTGCAACTGCATTAGCAGGTTCTGAAAAATGACAATTTCCTAATAAAAACAAGGAATTTGTTTCTTTTTGCTTTTACTGATATGTTTGCTGATCCACCTGATTGATAACGGAAATCAAGGAGATGGAAATAACAAATTCACTTGACAAAAAATTTGAAAATAATAATAATAATAAATTAGCAATTAAATATTTGATTACCGCATTAGGCAACATGGATTCCCTGGTCGAACGCATTCCCATTTGTATATTTTGCTGCAAGTGCAATCTAACCTACTTAGGCTTGACCCATCATAATAAATTTATATTCAGATGATAGAGCCATCAAAAAATAGAAGAAAGCCAAGTTCCAGCTTTGGGTGTTGAAAAACCATGAAATGGCAGCTAGATATCTCCAAACTTGGAATGGTCAAAAAAATCGATAATTTGCATGTCTTATTCTATTACAGCTTTCTCAAAGACACTTTTATAACAAAGGTTGTACCATTTATTAGCCAGTAGATACCTTTGAAGCCGTCAAACAAGTAAAACCTTTTTTTTAAATATTGATTTGTTTGAAAGTTATTGCAGAAATTGGTTTTTGCATAAAAAATGACCATTTATTCACAGCTTTTTAATTTTTCTCATCATATATTAAAAAACTCCAAATGCCTGCATGTTTGTAGGCAATTCATTTCTCTACAAGAAAAAGTAAGCATTGTATATACGGTTATATGGAGCAATTGTGCTAAAACTGTCATGGAATGAAAGTTTATTTTAAAATGTGAATGTAGTGAACAAAAAAAAACAATTTTTCACTGGAATGAAATGCAGCAAAATAGTATCAGAGAAAAGCGTGACATAAAACAGAATAGGTACATTTTGGACTTGAGCCACAACCAGTTGGGCAGGACGCCTATCTTGATTTTACCCCACTTGAGTGGGAGTACCTGGCTAGCTGATCCCTTCTGGTTGAGGCTTAGTTCTTTTGACAATCATTCATTTTGCAATTTAACATTAAGTACCAACCCCATTGACTCTGCTGGAACATTCGGTTTTATCTGCAGTGACTGCAAAACCAAGGGGCAGTAAAAACTATTCAAACCATGAATCTTAAACAAGTCAGTCAATGGACAAAGAGAAATTTATTGGGGTCCATATTGCACTATTTGTCATACAAAAAATTTTGGCTATCAGAGCAATGACTTGTATTGATTTTATCTGCCCTGCCTCTCTTGCTGAAAATTGAATTTTTGATCAATGGAAATATGCCTATCTTTTTAATGCTTTCTTAAGCATTGTGTCACATGGCTGGTTTATCTGTACCAGCGCTACTCATTTACACATTGTCAGTCAACTAATAATACATGACTTTATGCAATATGCATTATATACATACATAGCTGGGCGGATTTGCCCCCGTCCACGTTATTGATAGTTTGATATTTCACTCCGATAACCAAATAAAAATCTTGCTGGGCTTTCAGGGTTGCCAAGTTGAGTGTTCTCCCCCATTTTGGGTTTTTTGAGGCGGTTAGAGGCATTTCTTTAACAATTAAAGTTTTTTGCGCTAAAAGCATAACTATTGCTTGTGGGCACAGGTGGGCTGCACCAAAATTCTTGGGATGCAAGATCTTTTGAAAGTAAAACAATGGCCTAAAAATGATGGTATGGCGAGAAAACACCAAGAATTGAATTCTGGTGGTTGGGTGCTCCCTAACCCAATCCCAGGTGTGGTTGGAGGAGGGGTTTTGGGCAGTTTGAGGTGAAAATTGCGAGTTTTTGACAAGAGCACTTGGCAACTCTGCTTTCAGCAAAGGGAACGCATGAGGAAATTTTCTTCAGTTTATTATACAAATAGTGAAATCAATTAAGAAAAAGCTTAGGAAAAGTACCACACAATATTATTTGTTCAAATTATCTCACTACTATTATTCTTTTATTATAGTTAATTATTTTGTAGATGCTTTAAGTTCTCACAGCATTACAATACATTACTTTGTATTTTAAAGGTCCACTTACACATATAGATAAACTAAATATAAACTTGAGTTTGTGTAATAGACATTAAATGCAGGCATTTTCTGTTTCAGAATGCAATATTTTTGATCATAGAGAATAAAAATCTCAATCCTTTTTATTCAAAACAAAATCAATCAAGCACTCAACAAAGTAGATTGTTGTTTGGTGTAAAACATTTATTACTTCAATATTTATTACTTGTTGATTAACAATTATATTTTTTGCAGATAAAAGATGTATTATTAGTTATTCATTATTAACTAGTACTGTTAATTGATAAAACTGCTCTTATTCCCTTAAGCAATTAACGAGCATAATTAATATTGATTATCAATGATAAATTAAAATGCTATCCTGTCTTGTGTGTTAAATTTTCTAAAATTGCTAACATTGCTTTTAGTCTATTTTTTATTTGCACTTTTGCACTCATATGAATCCAAAAGTTTATAGTAGATTTAAAAGAAAGATGAAAATAGATTAGCCTTATCGTGCATATCATTATAGTTCTCCTTCCCTACATTCCGATATCACCTGTAGTAGGTCCAAAAAAGAACGAAAATCGCTTTTCGCTTTATGAGATCAATTGCAGCAGATGATTGTTTTAAAATTTATTTCAAGCTGTGAACTTCTTGTATTCTTAAACAAATTCATGGCCTGAGAACAAAAAATTTAGAAAATGTTGTAGGATCATAGCTAGCTTGAGCCATTGATTCTATGGTTTTAAAAACCATGTCTTCTTGTACAAAAAATAAGGCAAATTGCTGGTCAAGTGGAAGTTGCACATCTACAAATCATTTTTTAATTGCTATTTGCAAAAACTTGGAAGAAACAATTGAAACTAATTGTAAGATCTGAGCTAGATAAAAAATTTAACAAAATACAGAACACAAATAATTTTGCAAATTGATTGTATGTCATGCCAGTGTACTGACAATAATTTTGGTTGCAATTTTTTGATTTAATATGTCAAGTCTAGTCAAAATTCGTTTCAATTTATTGCAGTAATTTGAGTCAAAATTCAATGCTCGATTTCTATGCTTTTACGCAGAAGATTGAACAATAAGGCACTGCCTGTAGCACAGTGTCAATTGATTTGCTATCTAATTAACATAATTTTTACATCCTCAGTCAAACTGAGATCGGCAAGCCAGCAAAACTTTTTGTGCATAAAATTAGTCTTGTTTTCAAACCCTACGTACAAATACATGTATGTTCTTGAAGATACAGCAAGCATATGTCCACAGTATACATATAGGCACTTTACTTGTACCTGCCAATAAATAAAATGCACAAGATGCATCTAATGTTGGCCAATTGGATGAAAAGAAAGTTGGCCGGTCAGAATAAAACAATTGAATGATAGAGCGGGCTCAATTTTCCCAAAAGTGCTCCTGGGACGCATCAAAAATGAACTTCACAGCTAAAACGCAATGTATCAGAAATTAGCAAAAGAGCGAAGTTAATTCTTCTTAATTGTTTATTGAGAATTTAGGGATAGAAAATTTAATCCTGCAAAACTAGCACAAAGATATTGTATTTTAGGCAGTATGATAGTTATTATTTAGTTCATTGTAGCAACAAAAAAAATTGAACGATTTTTGGCTCAAGATAAAAGTTGCAGACTGCATTATACATGTGAAAGAAACTGATTGTCTCTAGTTCTATTTTGCATTCTAACGCTGATTTAATTATTTTACGGGTCAAAACTTGACCAATAAAGTTGAAAACCCTTCTATTTATCAGTGAATGTAAATTGAGCTTGACTTAAATTGACACCACACATATCTAAGAGCAATATCAAAATTTAAATAAATTGATTGCACCTTTAAGAATCGAAACAAATTAAACGTAATAATGAATTAAGTCAGTGTATTATAAAAATAAATAAATACTCATTTGATATTTATTGTTGAAATTTCAGCAAATGTATTAGTTGTCAAAATGATGTGGTTGCTTTAATAATCAGTGATTGATCATTCTTTATAAATTAATTAAATGCTATCTTCTTTTACACTGAAATGCTCTTACATGGTTTAGGCCTCATAGTAGATTTGCACAGGTACATAGCTAACCCTCCTATTTTGGGAGGACCAACACCAATTTTGGAGGGGGGGCTAAGCCAAAAATAGAACAAAATAATGTGTAAAAAGTCCTATTTTCCGTTTTTTCCTGAATTTGGGAGGATCCGGACTGCCCATTCCCCCCACAGCTACATGCCTGGCTTTGCATATTAAGAGCAAGAACAATTATTTTTTAATTAATAATGCTCAGAATGCCAATCTATGCACTTGCATGTGTGCAAATAGGTAAATAAATATTTAGCAATGACTAAAGGCGTTCAGTTTCACTCTATATAAGTTATTTGTAAATTTACTGAAGTCTGTTGGAATATTTCAGGCTCACTAACACTGTGCATACTTAGCAAATCTACATATAATCCGAACATATATATATATAGGTAACCTATGTATAGGCATTTATATTGTATCAAAAACGTTTTGCACGCATGTATACTTGAACAATACCTACAAACCTAACGTATGTATGTATGTACACATGGACAATAGACCAGTGTGTTGCGCATATAACGTTTGTTGCATGTATGCACAAGCCAGTAAAATGGGGCGGGCTTATATGCCTTATTCTGATTTGTCAAAATATTTTTTTGTTTTCAAAGGCAATGGTAACGACAAATATTTCAAGCAATTACACTGGAACCTAGAGCGTTTGAACCGCCTTTCTTTTATCTACAAGGAACTGCTCAATGCTTTTCGAAGTAATCAGCCAATTAAAAGTTGTCAATGATTTGTTAAACCCTTCCCATTTTCTGTCCTATCTTTTGCACAGTCAGGATTAGACATTTTCAAAAGAAAAAAGTACTGAAACAAAAGTTACAAAATTCATTTAAAACATATATAGACAGATAGAAAAATGAACGAGCTTTCTGATTCCGTTTTGTGCTAAGCCTAAATCATAAAAGCCAAGGAGCTCTTTGAGAAAAACTGTGCGAAAATTGCTGCTTTTAGCATTTTTTTGCATTTCCGCCCACAGCCAAAATTGGCTCGTATGACAAATAGTGCATCATGTCTTTGATACTACCTGAACAAAATGCGCATTTGTTCAAGCAAAACAAACTCAAAATAAAATCTAACATTTTGCTGGGCTCCTCCAAACACTGCAAATAAAATGTGTGCCCGCAATGCAAAAAAACAGCCGGCACATCAATTCAAATGTCGCCAAGACATAGCGGACAATTCAGCTGCTCCAAATCGGTAGGTGCCATGAACCACACTTGAGAATCGGCCATTAATTCGGCCAATTGCAACTGCATTTGCAGGTTTTGAAAAATGACCATTTCCTAATAAAAACAAAAAATTTGTTTCTTTTTGATTTTACTTATATGTTCACTGATTCCCCTGATTGATAACAGAAATTAAGGAGAAGAAAATGACAAATTCACTTTACAAAAACTTTGAAAATAATAATAATAATAATAAATTAGCAAGTAAATATTTGATCACCACATAGGCAACATGGATTACCTGATCAAAGAGGTGATTTATTTGCTCTTGTTCCAAATTTCGCTCTACTAGCTTCTAGAAATTGATAAGAAGATAACTACTTTCCAAAATTTGATGAGATCAAGATAACCTTGAATATACCTGCTGGAATACATTCCGTAGCCTGCTTCAGCATAGTAGCTTGCTTCAGCGAGTTGAGGGAGCAGTCCTAGGGAAAGTAGTGGGTCAGGGAACCATAAGGTTGGGGTCAGGGAGCAGCCCTAGGGATAGGAGTTGGTCAGGGAGCCATAAGGAATGGGGTCAAAGAGCAGCCATAGGAAGCGAGCCATCCTAGGGATTGGTTTGGGGTATAGCGGGTCATGGGGCAGTCAAGGGGCAGGGACCAGTCTTATATAGTGGTCTTGGGGAGAGCGAGGCAAGGAGCAGCCTTAGAGTAAGGGAGTAGGAGTTAAAGGAGTCTTAGGGAAAGGAACCATAAGGAGGTGGGTCAAGGAGCAGCCATAGGAAGGGAGGCAATCTATAAGATTGGTTTGGGGGTCAAGGAGGTTTTTTCATATGCTTTTGTGACTTTTGGTCAATTAATTGGAGGTCATCTCTCCTGTTTAACCCATCCCTGAAGGTGATCATGTCCTTATCCAAAATTTTGAGCCGGTGTATATATGATGTATGTATGTACAAGTCAAATGAAGCCTGTTTATAATGATATTTTTTTAGGTCATTCGCCTTCCTTTTGATAATGAAAAAGTCAAAGCACTGATGAGTTTAACCTTGTCCAGCGTAGACTCAATATTACGAGTCAAATTGAAGATGTAAATGTTTTAAATGGTCGTCGCTTTGATTTGTTTGTGAAATACTGATCTCAAAATTAAGCATTTTGCGAGTGAATTGCTTACTTATATATGTAGCTGAGTAAGCCAAAATTCCATTCACCATTCAGTTGGCAGGATTCATAGATTTGAAACATCAAGTTGAAACACAAAAATGTTTTAATCATTAAGTTATTTTATAATTTTGGGCTCTGCTGTGCTAATTTTTTTACTTTTGCACTACTCTCATTAGCTTTGTAACCTGAATTTAAGAAGCACATTATTTGATTGGGTTATTCATTTAATAAATGATAAAGTCAGGATAGGAAAGATGATTTTTGAATGATTTTTTGCATCAACATGTAACCAGAAATGGGTGATCCCCAGTCTCCACCCCATCCAAAGTTGGTTGCCCCTTCTCCCAATGCCAGAGAATTTTTATACCACGTTTTTTGTGAGAAAAATTGAATTATTTTTTGACCAGAAATAGATGACCATTTACTCCTGTAAAAAATGGCCAGGGACCAAAGGTGGGAGCTCGAAAGTTCTGGGGGTGCAAAATTTTTTCAAAAGTCGGATATTGGCCTCAAAAAAGGTGCTCACCAAACGTGGGCATGGGGGGTTGGGGGTTTATACACCCCCTAGAAGACAAAATACCCAACAAGAAATGACAAATTTCCAACAATATCCCCCAGAATTTTATTTCTTTTAAATTTTTTGCTTTTTTTGATGAAAATTGATAGAGCTAAACAAGATACGTTCAAAAATAATGTTTTTTTGCCATAGCATTGTTTTGAGGCCAAAAATTTGACTTTTAAAAAATTTTCTTCCCCCCCCTAGAATCTTGGTGCTGCCCACATATGGTGCTCACCATTTTTGAACGTTTCTTGTCAAGCTCTATGGATTGACATCAAAAATGCCAAAAAAGCAGAAAAAATTTAAAAAATGAAATTCTGTGGCATTTTCTTGTTGGGTATTTTGGCTTCTGGGAGCTTAATCTTAAGCCGCTTGAACCCTAACGCCCAGATTGCATGGGACCCTACCCAAATTTTTGTGCAGTCATATGCATCAAATTAGTTCCTTAAGTTGATTTATGATCCATCAGGTACTCAAAGAATTTTTCTGCTTAACAAACATTGACGTCAAGGCCGTTTGGTATGATTGGCTTGATTCAATATTGCAAAAGCTCATAAAGTTATCAAAAGCAAAAACGCTAGTTCCTCTGGTCTGGATGATGAGGTAGGCGTTTTTTTCACGTACGCAAACTTTTATGCACTACATTTTCTGAGTTTTGCTTGTTTGTAATGTAGATCACTTTGATATTATTGTTACAAACTTGATATTATTGTTACAAACTATAATCAGAGTCAGGGGACCTGTGGCCTATGATTAAATGAGGAGCTTGGTAAATTTAGAGAGGAATGTCAAAAATTTTTGAGTCCCTTTGTGGCTTGAAAACGATGCTTAAGCAACGTAAACGTTATTTTTGGCGCTCCTGATTACACTATATTTTTCTGGAAGGAAACATTTAAAAAAGTACAAGAAATATCAAAAAATTTGAATAGAGAGAACAAAATTTAGTCAAAAAGGCATTCATTGTATCCACTGTCCAAGGGCGAATTTACTTGGGATCAACACAACAGCCCTCATCAGCTTAACATAATTGGCGGGAGACTAGATATGTATGTGCATGTATTTTGCAGTGATTCTGGCTATTATAACTTCGGATTTTTTGGCGAATGATGATTAATTTGATTTATTTATTTTCTTGTTGACCCAAAAGCAACTGAATATTCCAACCTTTTTTGCATCATTAATGAATTCACATATCAGAAATAAATTCGCCTGTCAGAAGATGGTGAAAAATTGCTGCTCAAGCAGAATAGACAAATTTTCTCGAAAATTTTAAACTTTTTTCAAAAGAAAATTTTGATTCCGCCACACCACTTTATCATGCCATAAAATCCTAGATCCGCCACCACTGAATTGCATCAAATGCATTAAGCTTTGATGCAAGTGCTCAAAATTTAAATAATTAAGTACTTTTTGCACAATGTTCCGAAAAATTTTGAGATTTTTTTGAAAAAAAATTGTGCTCAGAAATAATTTTGATAAGTAGACAATGCAGAAGGTATAATACCTTACATATAAATATTGAATTTAGGGAAAAGTTGGGTACTGCCTCCTCTTACAAACATAATGGATCAATTACTGATTAAGTCTTATATTTTTTTTATCATTATGCAATATTTATCATTAGTCAATTTCTTACATAATTTTGTGCTCAAACTTTGCTCAAACTTTGCTTAGTCACTACATTATACAGGTTAAGTTTCATATTTGGAAAATAACAAAATATTCAGAAATTTTTTGCTCTAAACTTCACCCTTTTTTGTTTTTTGTGTTTTTAAATAGTTCATTCTGCAATTTTTATTTAATTTTTTCCAATATGGTTGCCCCCATAAGGTATGTATTTTACTTGCGCTATTTTTCATATTTTTAAATGTTTAAGCACATTTCAGAAAGCTCAAAAAAAGCTCGCTCAAATGATATATTATTTGTTTAATTTAATATAGAATTCCAGTTTACGATATGGCCGCCAGACAGGCTGTGATACTGTAGCTTGTGATGTTTTCAGCTATTATTCTGTGATTTTCTGACATATTTCAAAATTTTTTTCAATTAATAGCTAGAAAATTTAATGTTCTTTCTAATGAGCTATGTCTTATGTTCTGAATCCTTCTAGGTTGTTCAGGAAAGTTCAGAAACCTAAAATTATTCATTGTATTGTGAAAACAACGTGGGCTTTGTTACAGTACAAACAATGTGAAGCTTATTCAGCTAACTTGGTGGAAACCTTATGAATAATGCATAACATTTGCAAGAACATGCTAAAAATTTCAAGATATGCTAAACAAGCAATATGATAGATTTGTTTTTAAGAATTTACAATAAATGATATTGTGAACCTAAATAATAGAGGTGTTATACCTAAAAGTGAAGGCAAGCTTTTGTCAAAACAGCTTGGACCTTGAAACAGCTGAGATCTACCTACTCAAAAATCTGTGTGAGCTTGTGTATGTACATAATCCTTCAATTATGCAAATAATCCTTTAATTATGCATACTGTACATTGTGATACAGTGATCTTATTAGAAAAATTATGCTTATGCCCAAAAAAGTGTTGTTTCTGTGAATATTTTGAGGAAGCCTCATTGACCCACAAAAGTAAAAAAATTAACTGCTTTGCCTGCTTCTTGTCACTTTGCTAAGAATGTTGTACCTGTGCCACTATTTGATTAATGTACTACATGTCTTAGGAGCAAGTTATTACATGGATAAATCCAATGGATTCCAGAAAACAAGTACTGAGAATGGCAAAAGTGTCTTTGAATGCTGCACAAATTGTTTAAAGTGTCAGCAGGACCTATGGAAGAAGTTGAATTATTGGTAGCCTTCAGAGAATTTATCAAATTTCAGTTGTTTATTTATAAGATCATAAATTGAGTCAGATTTGGCAGTCACTTAAATATTGCAACTGCAAAGTTGTATAAATGGCGTTTTCAACTTTGCTCATGACTTGGAGTTTCTAACAACCATTTTGAATATCCCATATTCAAAGTGGTAGCCAAAATTTAATTTCCTGAGAGGTGGAAGCCTGATACATTCAGATTGTAATGGTTTTTCTGCACCTATATTGTGATAGCAACGTTAATTGGGGATGTCTATGTGTTTGATTTGATGTGTTGTCCTACGCCACCTCACATTTTACACAATCTGTTCACAGAAAAACAGCAAAATATTTTCTCTTCATGCACTATGCTACTTTTTATGTTTGCATATATTATGTTTTGTATGGTAAGCAGTAGTATAGAGAGGGTGGGGGGGGGGGTTGTAAGCGCGCATTTCAAGGGTACCGCTATGTTATAACGTACGGACAGGCCGCCTATCTTTTGTACACAAGGGTACCACTTTTTAATCTGCTTGTTGGGCTATTTATAGACTGAAACATCATGATTATAATGAGCAGACTCAATTAGGTCGCACATTGGCTAAGTGACACAAGCGTAATATTGCGCATTGGCTCAGCAGCTTGTGACGCAGCATTGGCGAAGCATTTTCTGCAACTGGCGGCTCTCTTTGATGTCTGCACAGCCTGTTTAGAATTTATAATAAGCGCATTGGCGAAGCATTTTTTACGATACAAATTTATTGGCGCATTTTGTTGTCTAGCAAAGCAATTCTTTAAGAATAGGAGTAGTAAGGAGGGGGGGTCGCACGCGCTTGCAGGGCCGCTCTATCCTTAAGCATTACAGGTCGGCTGCCCCCGCATTTTTTGCAGGGCCACTTGCCCAAAGGTCCGCCTTTGGCTACCTTTGGGAAAAGAAAAAGGTATGGATCACTGAGGGTCAAACTATGAAGAGAGCGAATTACAGTCCGATGCATTAACCACATGCGCGATTCAAGTTGTTTCCAAAAAGTTGAAGTGATTTATGAGGCGGATGAGTCTACCTAAGTTGTTCTAAAATGTAGTTTTACGATAGTTTTTCCGAACTCAAAAGGCACAGGTTTATCTTGATCACTCTTAATGTTCACTTCAATTGTATTGAATAATTTTTTGAGCACAGGTATATAATGTGGACTAATATATGCGTGATTAACAATATCCATATATTTTCCTTCTATATTCACAACCTGCAGGAGCGGCGCAAAAATATTTCCAACAATTTGAGGCTCAACTATATCACAATATACATAAAAGTTATGCATTCCACCTAGCATGTCAGGCAAATGGTGCGCAACTATGTTCAATTCTTTCTTAACGGTATAATCTATATTGCCAAGCTGGCTCTCTAGAAATCCTAGCATATACATTAAATGCTTTGTAAGCTTCACACTTTGAATATATTCAGAATTTATTGTCAGATGACAAAATTTTCTATTTTCATCATACTTAATGCCAATGTATTGCATGTAATCAAATTTATCTATTGAGCCAATCGTTTTTATTCCATTCCTGATGGCTTGAATGAGATCGTGTATATTTAAATACCTTGCTCGAGGTATAAGCAATTTTTGTCGCACATTGTTTTTTATATCATAAAATTGTATCATATTCTGCTCCTCGGAAACATTGTGCCATGTATTTGCATAAATTATTTCTACTAAACCAACCTCCCACTCACCATTTAATACAATTTGTCTAGGCAGATTGGTAACAAATGTGGCTGCAGTATTTGTTTCTTGTGAATTGCTTGGAAGAGTAAGGTAAAATTGTTTCATATCCATGTTTACAACTTAAGTTTATTAAAGTATTTATAGATTTTTTTATGTTGCATTGATGTGACAATTTTCTTAAATGAAATACCTTGTGCACGCAAACTAGAAAATAGATGCACATGTGGCCGCATGAAATGCTAAATATGCCTTGAACTTCTGCATTATTGTATGTGTCAGCTTTTGCATTATGCTGTATATACTCTTTGAGCTCAAATGGTCTTCGTCCATAGCTGTCAAAATATTCACAGTGTCCTTTGTGATTAAAATAGAGGGCAACCCAGTGGGAGCCAGGTTGATTGCTATCATCTAGGTTCACTACAAGGGCAGCAGGGTAACTCTTAATGTGAGGTACAAGGTCTAATGCGAAAACACCTAAAAATGTACGATTTTGAAAAGCAGCTTTAAGGATTTCAATCATTTCAATAGTATTCATGTTTTATGCGTTATAATCATGAAAAGTGTTACGGTTTTTGTCAATCATTATCAAATTGTCAAATTCAGCATATATAATAATTTCAACACCTGAATCGGGCAAATTACCACTGAATTTTATATGAATGCTGGTTGTACCCTCGTGGATTAAATCCCAATGCCCACTATCATCTTCATCAGGAGTCAGGTCGAACACAAAAAAACAGTGACTCGTTTTAAATTCAGCTCTGCTAATAAAATTACTTTCACGCCCTAAATCTAATGCTTCAAACATTTGATTAAAAGCTTGTAGGTATCTATCATGTTTAAATGAAATGCTGAGTGGGTAAGCAGGAAATGTTACACCACCACATGTTACTTTTACATCATTTATATTAAAAGGCTTGAAATTAAATGGTGATTTTTCTATATTACCTCAATAAGCACTGCCTTCAACACATGCAAATACAATACGCCAAGGGAGCTGACCAGTAAACAATGTATAATTAGGCGTTTCTCTTGCTGGATTTGATAAATGCAAGTTGGTCATAGCCACTCTCCTTATGGGATATTTTGCAGTACACGATTGCATTGTTTGTTCAAGGGCTAGATTTACACTGTCCAAAACCTCAACTTTTCGAATGAAAAATTTCATTTGTAGGACCTGTAGTTCTAAATTTAAATCCTCAAAGCACTGCAAAACAAAAGCATTGCTATTTCTATGTAATTCTAGCCGAAAATTGGTAAAATTAAGCAAATATCTATCTTGTGAAAACATGTCAATGTGCAGTGGAGCTAAAACTTCTACAATGTTTTCATCCTTAAACATTTTTGACCGCTTTTTGAATGCTTCATTGTCTTTTGTGTCAACATCACCTCCACCTTCGTGAAAGTACAAGGCTGTCTGTAAGTGAGAATGCTTTGCATCATATCCAAAATTAAGCTCGGTTTCAAAATAAGCCCTGTAAGCGTATTTGTCAGAGCTGTCAAATACTAATTGACCTCCTAAAAGCACTTTACTTGCTTGAAAAAAAGTTTTACCAATGAGATTGATAGGCACATAGTCGGGTATTGCTGCCCCTGCAGCAACCGCTGGTTTTCTTATTCTTAGTAACATATAAATGTGGTTTTTGCTAAGTTGCAGGTAATGTCACGAAAAGCGAAAATTTGCAGTTTTATTTAATTTGGAAAACTCAATTTTTAGTAGTTTTTTGTTAAAATGCGTGTTTTCGCGTTTATTTAAATTTTATATCATGTAAGTATCTTAACCACGCAAGTATACTAAATTTTTATTTTTAAATGTCAAAATTATATTTATTGCTTCGTCTTTTTTTAGTTTCGGTCTGGAATTTAAGTATCAATCAAATCACTTGATGTTATTTATCTTTAATCCATACACCTATGGTTAAGAGCGCCAGATGACCCCAAACAGCCACCCAGGCTAATCTTCTATCAAATCCACGTGAATACATTCAAAATATACTCCTTTAATCGAGTAGCAATTGTTTTCATATTAAATCAACAGGACCTACTTACAAAATATACTAATTTCCTGAAAAAGACGAAACCTCACATAAAAACTACACAGACCTTATGAAAAGTATATACATTTCCTTCGAAACACATGACCCTCCGCAAAATCTACATAGTCCCACTCAAAGTATATTTAATTCTTTTGAACCCTAAGAAACCCCCGTAATATCCATTGAATTCAATACAAAATACGCACTAATACCAGACAACACCTGTTATTACATAAAATAAATAGAATTATGTTGAAAGTATGTGAATTTTGGGCCCAGAAAGGAATTTGCATATAATCTACATGATGAACAAAATATGGATATCAATGACGCAATTCACTGGCCTATTTTAAAACCACCAATCATAATCTAGAATCTGAAAATCTAGCTAATGAACAGCCAATAGGAAAAGTCACGTGTTAGCTAATCACACCCCCAAGACAAAAAATATAAAAACTTATATCACCATAGATAAGCGCTCAGTTTATCCGTTGACCTAATTCCATCTGCGTCGTTAATTGTATTTATTCGGAATTAATTATTCTAATAACGCTGTATAGCCGCTTTCGGCTTCGGACATTTTAAGAATCCCGCTTATCGTCGCGTGTCATCGTCTGCGTTGTTTTTTTGAATTTATCTTACGCACTGTAAGTTTAATTAGTTAATAGCTGCATATTATACTTTTTTGCTGTGAATGATTTAACAATAAAATCACCCCCAAATATTATGATAATTAACGCAGTACGTAACGTGACATTAATTGTGGTGGCAGCGGTGGGATTGTCCGTTCTATCTTGAAAAAAATGGCTTAAAAATATTGGATTATCTTTTGAACCCCCATAATTAAAATACTTATTAGTAATAAATTAATTATTGACTGCGAGGAAATCCATAAAATTAATAAGAAATTTATTCGCTTTTAGCTTCGAAAAACATAGTGGAATTTATTTAATCCCCTGGAAGTTTTATATGTTTTACCTTCTAACCACGTCTTCCCTTTAAAAAATTACGGCGTAAATTCCTAAATTTATACATATTATTAGGAATTTATCGAATTTGGTGTTAATAAGTTGTGGAGTCCTTATTAGGGGCTAAGGAAATCACGCAACGAAGTAACACTGTCGTAGATATATTCCTACGTAAATTATGAGGTGAAAATACGACCTTGTGGATATATCCTTACGTTCTAGAAACGAGGTGAAAACACAATTGAATAAATTATATTTGAAAGGTTTTCCGTAATTTTTTTCCTTTGAGCGCGCGTGGCGGTGACTATACATAGCACCGTTGGGTACCCTTATATTATTTTTGCTGATAGATACTGGCCAGGTCTTCAGTAAACCTTTGTTTATTATTAATTATAAAGCGTAAAAACGCGAAATTGAAATTGGAAGCGTGAAAAATAAAGTTAAAATAATAAAGCGAATTTCTCAAATAGATTCTAATCAGAGTTATACGGAATCTATTTAACAAAATTTATTAGAACGAATTTTCAAAATAGATTCTAATCAGAGTAATACGGAATCTATTAATTCTGACGATAAAATTAGTGAAAGTGAAGATAATTTGGAACATTTATCGCAGTCTGAAGCTCTTGAAGCTTTCGAAAGTACTCTTGACGCTCATCAAAATTTTCTTAACTCACTTTTTCAAAGTACTTTTCGTACCCCAAGAGCTCACAGTACCCCCAGGGCAGAGACTCGACCTCCCGTTCCTCCTCGCAGATCTAGATTGTTTTCTGAGACACCTTGTACGTCCCAACAAGGTTTCATACCCACTGATTCTTTTCAAGCCACAGAAATTTTACAAAAAACCAGCGTTTTTCCAGAAAGTTCGTTAAAACCTTTTAAAGAATTTTTAATACAAAAATCTGGTAGACCAGTGACAAGAAGTATGGTTACCGATCCAGCTCAACTTGAGGCTGCTTTAAAAAAAGCTTTTGAAGGCTTTGCCGAACCTCTAACTGAAGAAGTGAAACAGCTCAGAGAAACTGTAAGGGATGGTAATCAACCCCCAGGTATCATAGGAGACCCTCTTTTACGGTTAGGCACCCTTATCAGCAGTAGACCTCCAAAACCTTTTTCTGGTGCGTTTGGAGAATCTTTTCGAGATTGGCTGGAAAAATATGAGAAATATTTGACTCTTCAAGGAGTCTCAAATGCCGATACTGCCTATAAATTAGCATTCCTGGAGTCCAACCTGACCGGAACCGCTTTAGCAACCTTATCTAATGTACTTAAAACTCTTCGTGAACCAACGTATGCAGAGTTAATAGAAGCACTAAAGGAGCAATTTCCGGAGGGCCGGGATTCTGATATATACCAAGGAATGATATACGACGCAAGGCAACGGAAAACTGAAGCCGTTTTGGAATTTTCCGAGAGATTAAAGAAATTGGCAAGATCTGCTTACCCCCAACTTTCGGAAAATAATCGTGAATCTATCATAAAACCAATTTTTATACGAGGATTAAATCCGAAAATTTATGAAGGAATAAAATATCAAGAATTTTCTACTCTTGCTGATGCAATAAAAAGAGCTACGTATACTGAGCAGCAAATTTTTCGGGAGTCCATACAAGAATATCCCGTTCCACCCATAAGCTCTCATGCGTATAATTTATCTATCTCACCATCTATAGATCGGATAGCCATGGAAAAAGAATTACAACAAATTAAAAATATGTTATCGAAAAGTATTGGTTCTCCAACCTGCTGGCGATGCGGCCGTCGGAATCACACTGCAGATGTGTGTTATGCGAATCGTGTGCGGCCAATTGGACCGCACATCACTTGCTTTAAATGTGGCGAATCAGGCCAACATTATCCCCGCGATTGCCCGATAACTCGAAATGGTAATATTAATAATTCTTATAGAAATCGTAGAGATTATCAAAATTTTAATAATCGTAATAGTAATTCTATCGGTAATAGAGATAATTTGTCGCAAAGAAATAGTAATGTTTATAATGCACAGATTATACATGGAAATAGGAATAATAATCGTGCATATAATACGGGCAGAAATGATGTGGTTCCTCAAATTACTACCCCCATAAACGATCGAGTTAAATCTGCTGATTCTACATTAAAAAACAATCGAACCGTACGATTTTCTCCAAATCTTGATGAATCTAAAAGGAAAATAAATCATTATATTACTGCAGAAAATCATAATGATGAACCTCCTGGAAATTTGAGTTTTTTGGATGTAGAAGACGAAGCACTTCTACCCCCCATTATTCCTGATACTCAAATAAATACTCAAGTAAATGTTATATCCTGTCCAACCACAGACTCGTCAAATGCCATCCCTGACAGCCCTGCCTCACCGCCGCCGAAGTTTTCTGGCACAAATTTAGAAAATTTAAATCAAGGCGAGCCCCCATTTCATTCTCGTTCTCCATCTCCAACACCCACTGAATCATTTCAAATCGATGGCCTAGCTCCAGGCCTACGGCGCGATTTCGCTGATAGAGAGGCTCCAACGAACCGAGATGAATTTATGTATGAGCAGAGAATCAACGACATCAACAACTATTTGGACGACGTTTTTCGAGAGCCAGAAATCATATCTCCCGATTTGAATAGTTCGAGTGATGAAGAAAATGATGGCTATACGTGCGGCCACAATGATCCGCAAGGTTATCCGGCTCTAGTTTTATGGGGCCATAATGGTTATCCTATCGATTCGACCATTTCGGCTGGACAACCATTAAATAATTTAAATTTAGAACCGGAGACTGATTCATATATGTCCGCCGTTGAAAACGAATTTGAGGGCCGCTGGAATGTGCTGCATTCACCTAATATGAATGTTTTAGGCTGGCCGAATTCGAATCCTATTCGATCATTATTCGATTTTGAAGTTCGCTCCCCATGCACATGCACAACTTGCCCAGTACACGGAAATCAGGCTGAATATGAGACAACGGCTAGTCGCAAGCGTTGCCGTCCAGCAAGCATGCCGCCCGTCGTAAAAATACCCAAATTGGAAAAGAAAGAAAAGTCATCCGTCGAAGAATATGACCGTGACGGCATGAAGAAGGATGAGGAAACGCCATCAACGAGCACTAAATGGGACCGCCACGAATATTCAGGTGAACCATTTTCTTTACTGATAATTATTTTTTTAGTTTTTACTTTTACGACTAAATTATTCTTTATAAAATCTATTAGAAATCACAAAAGCCTTACATTGAATTATATAACGAACAAGATATCAAATATCTATTTGCACTTATGTTGTATTATGCAAATTGATAAACTTTCAGAATTCAAAAATAATTTTAAATCTATTATTATTGAGTTGTATTCCTTTATTTATGCATATATTTTTGAAATGTGTTTATTGACTCGCCATTGCTTTTATTATATGCGTCTGGATTTAAAAGTTATCAAAGTTAAATTAAAACATTATATTTTGCTTGAATCTATTAGCCACAGCTGCTATGAACAAATTATAAATTTATTTTATTCATTCTCCAAAAATATTGCCAATCTGCATCTTTTTCCATTGAGAAAATTATTTTCCCAAAGTCAACAAGCTAATTTTTTTCCCACATTTCAATTTTCGTTTCCCCAATTATTTGTGATGAATAGAAGTTTATGTTCTGTGCATTTGCAGACCTATCAGACAACGAATCGTAATGCTAAGGTGGAAAAGCGAATTAAAGGAAAGAGTGCAGTTAATTTTATGATAGTCATCACATTGTTGCTATGTGTTTTTATGTGTTATGCACCCACAGCACTTGGGGAAGGGGAATTTCAAATCTGCGGAACAAGTAGAAGCGGTCATCCCGTTAGTTTACCCCGTTCTGTTCGTTGCACCTTACCCGGAGGAGCCCTAAGTAAACCAATCAAGAAAAATGTTACCGTATTTATACCTCGCGTTCAACCTAAAAACACTCCTGCCATAAAATGTATGATAGTTTCCCGAATTGTTTGTACTAATATGGGATTTTTCGGCTCAAAAGGAATAATTTCTGATCAAAGTACTATTACGCCTGTACCCTATGATGCTTGTAAAGATTCTTACGATAAGAAAAATTATATGAATCATAAATTAATCAGAGATCCCCATGGATTTTTGACCACTGATTTAACCCTAAATATTCGATTTTCGTGGTGTTGCCGTGACGTATGTACATCAGTTTCAAATTTTGTAATTGAAGAAGGCCAAGTAGCCAGTTGGGACGGAGATAATCTTATATCTGATCTTGGTGATTTAAGTTCATGTAGACCTATTTATGGAAAATGCAAAAATTTGGAAAGCACTTTTATTTGGAATGGCGAAATATTTCAAGAAATTTGTCCATATACTTCCCATGGCACCTATAATGGACTTTTAAGTTATCCTTATGTAGTAATAGATGAATTGCAGAGTGCGTTTATAATAAAAGAAAAATATACAAAGTGTAGTGATTTGTTAGATGTATACAGTTCAGAGCAAGGAGTAATAGTTCAAATAGCCCAAATGGAACCCTTACGGAGCCCAAGTGTACCAAAAATTTATAAAAAGGTCGCTCAAATTGATTTTGACCCAGTTAATTTAAAATTGAACTATTTAGAATTAAGGCTTCTCCAAGAAGAAATATCTAATTTTCGAAGAATTTGGATCGAACTTTGTCATAGTCTCCAAAGACATATGGACGTTATTTGGCAATTATTATATATTGACCCAACAGTAGGAGCCCGAGCTTTCTTTCAACGTACAGATATAGTGGCCGATTTTACCGGCCAGGCCTTGACTATATGGGGATGTAAAAAAATTAATGCGACTAAAATTTATATGGACCATAAAATCAATGATACATGCTATAAATATCTCCCGGTAGAATATGAAAAGGAAGTATGGTTTGTTTTACCTGGTGGATCTGATCTAGTGCATTTTTCGGAAACGGTAAATTGTTTACATAAAAAAATTGAAATTTTCCGTTATAAAGATAAATGGATAACTAATATGGGAATGATTCATGTTAGTGAAATTCCTGTCGAACTAAACTGGAAAGACACTACCTCCCTCTTTCAATTTAATACACCGGCTGTCTTCCATGATCGCTTAGCTGCTGGTCAACCCACTTTTGGCCTTTTCCGAAATTATTTATATAAAACTGAACATCTAGAGAAAACTATAAATCGTCTGATACAATATACATCACAGATGGCCCTCCAACCCGGGGCACTTTATGACACATTAGCAGGAGTCGGAATTGGAATCAAAAATACATTAGAAGGGGCTGGAAATGCCCTAGAACACTTATTTACTGGAACTCAATCTAGTTTTACCTCAAATTTCAGAACTTTATTGAAAGGACCTATCCAACTTTTAATCAATTTAATTTTATTGATTCTTGTGACCGCAGTAATTGGGTATTTTGCATATTTATATATAATTCGGAAACGTTCGAGAATTTACACCTCTGTTTTGCCCACTACTTCGAGTTCTCCACCCATTGAGTCCATTGGAAACACGCTTTGGAACCTTTTAAAACATAATGAACCAAAAACAAAATGTCATAATTCAAAAAATAAATCAATGTCAAAAAATTCGAGAAAAAAGGTCTTTTGGACTAAAAATTCAGAAAAACAAAATATTGATGATTCTAACGTTACTGTTGCCGCCGTAAGTCAGATTCCTAAACGAACCCCTCACATTAAAGTGATTCTCAACAACTGCATTGAAGTCACAGCCCTCATTGATACTGGGGCAGTATTTTCTCTCTTAGATCAAAAAATTGCTGAAAGAATCCCTAATTTGAATATTTATGGAACTTTTGTACGGCCAATAGCTGCTAATGGACAAGAAATACCAATCATAGGATCGGTTATAATTTCAATAGCATTTCACGATGTAAATGAAACAGTCTTAGTTTATATACAACCAAACTGTTCGTCAGATCTTATTTTGGGAACCAATTTTCTATCAAAATTTAATAACATACAGCTAAACTGGAAAAAAGCAACAATAAGGTTTCGAGAATTATATATCCCATGTGAAGGTATGTATTATAATTCCCCAGAAAATCGAAGCAATGTAACAATAATTGAGCATGAAATAGTGCCTCCGCGTTCTATACAAACTATCTATGGAAGAATATCGCAAAATTATAAACCGACTGACACCGTTATTTTCATTCCAAATGGAACACAGGACAAAAGAAACCTCTATTTAGCTCATTCTATATGCACTGTGTTGCCAAATGGCATGATTCCTATTCAAATAATGAATCCTACTTCATCTAGCATTTGCTTATACCCCAACATAAAATTAGGTGTCGTAAATATACATACAGAAAGCAATAAAGTCGACACGCTAATGGAAAATGACTCAAACGTTCTTGCAATTGAAAACATAGAGCAATGGATTCGCCAAAATGCTGACATATCTCCAGACTTGAGTGAAAGAGAACGTGAAGAAATCATAAATGTGCTTATAAAATTTCCGAGTCTCTATGCAATAGGAGAAATGGACGTAGGGAGAACAGGACTAATTGAACATGAAATAGATACAGCCGAAAACGACCCTATAAGAAAACATCCTTTTCGGACTTCCCCAAAAGAAAAAGAAATAATTATGAATGAAGTTAAAACACTAGAAAGTAAAGGAATAATACGCCCAAGTACTTCTCCATGGTCTACTAATGTTGTTTTAGTTCGGAAAAAAGATGGCACACATCGAATGTGCATAGATTTTCGCAGTATAAATGATGTTACTAAGAAAAACGTATACCCATTACCAAGAATTGACGATATATTAGATACACTTAATGGCATGAAATATTTTACTACATTAGACCAATCAAATGCATACTATACTATTCCTATTACCGAAACAGACAAGGAAAAAACCGCTTTTAATACACCCATTGGTTTATATGAATTTAATTATCTCCCATTTGGCTTATGTAATGCCCCAGCTTCTTTTTCACGCTTAATGGACATTGTCTTATCTGGCTTACAATGGAGTATATGTTTAGTATATTTAGATGACATATTAATTTTCGCCCAAAATCATGATGAAATGATTCAAAGGACTAATACACTCCTTGAACGATTAAATAATGGGAAAATTAAGTTAAAATTAACAAAATGTAAATTTTCGTACAATGAAACCACATATTTAGGGTATAAAATATCAGAAAAAGGAATCCTACCTGATGAGAAGAAAGTGGAAGCAGTCAAAGCTATGCCTAGACCTACAAATGTAAAAGAAACTAAATCATTTCTTGGATTAATTTCCTATTATCGAAAATTTATCTCAAATTGTTCTAAAATTGCTGAACCTTTGACTAAATTACTTAGGAAGGGAAATCAGTTTCAATGGAAAGATGACCAGGAATCCGCTTATCAAATTTTGAAGGAAAAACTAATTCAAGCCCCTATATTAAGTCATCCAGATTTTACAAGACCATTTATATTACAGACAGACGCATCTTACACAGGAATTGGCGCTGTATTGTCTCAAATTGGAAAAGATGAACTTGAACATCCAATTGCATTTGCTAGTCGATCATTAAGAGGTGCAGAAAAAAATTACTCTGTAACCGAATTAGAGACCCTCGCAGTAGTAGAATTTGTTAAGTACTTTCGTCCCTATTTATATCAACAAGAAGTTATGATAGAAACAGATCATACTGCAGTGAAATCCATCTTAGAAAAACCAAACCCTTCTTCGCGAATAGCAAGATGGGGTATTGCTTTGGCTGGAACTAAAATAAATGTTGTCCCACGAAAAGGCACAAAAAATCAAAATGCTGACACTTTATCTAGATTAATTAATCCACAAGAAAATATTTACTATGATGTTGACGAGAATGAATTGAAATTTAACGAAAGTTTTACTCCTGAAATAAATACTATGCAATTAGAATTAAAACAAGGAGATCCTAGTTATCCGAATATCGAAATGGGTAAATTACAATATGAAGATCCAGAACTGCAGAAGTATTTTCCACCAAATGAATTAGATGAGAAATTTATTTTAGAAAATGGTTCGCTATTCAAAGTGGATGAACACATTAAGAGAATTGTTGTACCTGATAGTTTGAAAAAGTTTATCATTTATACTCATCATGATGATGAATTTGCTGGTCATTTTGCAGCTCGGAAAACTATTGACTTGATTGCAAAGAAATATTATTGGAAGAATATGAACCAAGAAATAAGAGAATATTGTAAAACATGCAATATATGTCAAAAAAATAAATCGACCCGATTAAAAGTGGCTGCAGATATTCAACCTATCCCATGTTTAGGTCCATTCGAAAGAATTGCAGTAGATTGCGTCGGACCCTTAAATATCACTGAATCTGGCAATAGATTCATCGTAGTATTTATTGATTATTTCACAAAATATATAGAAGCATTCGCAACTCCTAACATAACAGCAGAAACAATAGCAAAAATATTTGTAACTCAGATTTGTTGTAGGCATGGAGCACCCCAAATACTTCAGTCCGATCGAGGATCAGATTTTACTTCAAAATTGATGGAAGAAATCACTAAATTATTTGAAACCCGAAAAATACACACTACAGCCTACCATCCGATGGCTAACGGAGAGGTAGAACGCGCAAATCAAACGCTAATTACGAGAATAAGGATGTATATGAATAAAAATCAAATAGATTGGGATGAACACTTGCCTTACGCTGTTTTTGCTACTAACATACACGATAATGAAACGACAGGAGCTAGCCCTTTTATGCTTATATATGGCCGAATACCTAAACTGCCTATCGATGCAGTCCTAAATTATAATAAACCATTTTATCTTGTAGACACAGAGACATATGAACAAGAAGTTAAGAAACATTTTTCGGAAGCCTTGACAAAAGTACAAAATCAAATTGAAATTTCACAAGCTAAATATCAAAAAACACGAAATGTGAAAGCTAGAAATGTAAATTACCAACCAGGAGATTGGATCTTGTTAGAAAATGAAAGCACTAAACGTGGAATCCCAAAAAAACTTTTACCCACTTATACTGGTCCATATCAAATCAAAGAAGTCAAATATCCCAATATTGACATCAACGTTGGAAATGGACGAATACAGCCCGTACATGTTAATCGAACAAAGTTGTTCAAAGTGCGACCTGAGGATCAAAAAGCCGACAAAGAGACCGAAAGAATTGATGAGGATTTTCAAGATCTTGATGATGGATATACTGGACGACACATCAAGAAGATGCGCGTAGACAATGAAGATAGAGTTACTGGCCCGACTCATGACTATAACCTACGCAGTCGACACGTTTGATTACAAACGAGGACGTTTGAAGCTAAGAGGAGGAGTGTCACGAAAAGCGAAAATTTGCAGTTTTATTTAATTTGGAAAACTCAATTTTTAGTAGTTTTTTTGTTAAAATGCGTGTTTTCGCGTTTATTTAAATTTTATATCATGTAAGTATCTTAACCACGCAAGTATACTAAATTTTTATTTTTAAATGTCAAAATTATATTTATTGCTTCGTCTTTTTTTTAGTTTCGGTCTGGAATTTAAGTATCAATCAAATCACTTGATGTTATTTATCTTTAATCCATACACCTATGGTTAAGAGCGCCAGATGACCCCAAACAGCCACCCAGGCTAATCTTCTATCAAATCCACGTGAATACATTCAAAATATACTCCTTTAATCGAGTAGCAATTGTTTTCATATTAAATCAACAGGACCTACTTACAAAATATACTAATTTCCTGAAAAAGACGAAACCTCACATAAAAACTACACAGACCTTATGAAAAGTATATACATTTCCTTCGAAACACATGACCCTCCGCAAAATCTACATAGTCCCACTCAAAGTATATTTAATTCTTTTGAACCCTAAGAAACCCCCGTAATATCCATTGAATTCAATACAAAATACGCACTAATACCAGACAACACCTGTTATTACATAAAATAAATAGAATTATGTTGAAAGTATGTGAATTTTGGGCCCAGAAAGGAATTTGCATATAATCTACATGATGAACAAAATATGGATATCAATGACGCAATTCACTGGCCTATTTTAAAACCACCAATCATAATCTAGAATCTGAAAATCTAGCTAATGAACAGCCAATAGGAAAAGTCACGTGTTAGCTAATCACACCCCCAAGACAAAAAATATAAAAACTTATATCACCATAGATAAGCGCTCAGTTTATCCGTTGACCTAATTCCATCTGCGTCGTTAATTGTATTTATTCGGAATTAATTATTCTAATAACGCTGTATAGCCGCTTTCGGCTTCGGACATTTTAAGAATCCCGCTTATCGTCGCGTGTCATCGTCTGCGTTGTTTTTTTGAATTTATCTTACGCACTGTAAGTTTAATTAGTTAATAGCTGCATATTATACTTTTTTGCTGTGAATGATTTAACAATAAAATCACCCCCAAATATTATGATAATTAACGCAGTACGTAACGTGACAGTAGTGTGGGATCAGGTGGTATTCGAAATTCGTATGGTCCTTCATTTGTAATTGGATGCGTTGGCTGGATTTCGTGCCAGAAGCCTTGTTTTATCACTACTTGGGTAGGAGGGACCGTGAAAAGGTCAAGTTCGGTTTTTGTACTTGGAGTTGATTTTATGTCTATGAGAGCCATTATTTTTGTTTAGTATTGAAAAGGCATCATTTGTATTAGTATTTATAGACTTTGGGCGATAACCAAGACCTTCCCCCTGCTGTTGAAGGGCTTTAGAGGCTTCATCAAAAAGCTGAGCAGCTTCTCGCTTTGAGTGTTCTTTAGTTGATTGAAAGAGGGGCTTTCCATGAACCATATCGGACGCTATATTTGCACCTGCCACTAAAGCATGTTTTCCAACTTTCTTACCAATAGATTGCAAAACAGGAACAGCCATTCTGAAAAGTGAACGGAAAAAACTACCAAGACCAACCCCCGCTGATATGGAATTCCCTAAACCCCTCCAACCCATAGCCCGCCTGCCCAGTGTAATACTGCAGCCAAAGATTGTAATCGTCTGGGTGAAATTGAACATGCATTTTTGTAATTTTATTCATATATAATAATGAGTATTTATAGACTTTCTTCCCAATCAAAATCTACATTAGTTCGCGCTGCTGTAAAAATTTGCCTTCCCTGTTTATTAGCAATGCTTTCAATTGGAACATTTGTTCGATTAAGTGTTTTTAGTAATTCTATTGTACCAGGATGTTTGCTTATGTTTTTTCGCTCACGTGCCAAATCGTGTAGTATATCTGTGATGCTTGAACCACGAATTTTTTGACCATGTATAACAAGCTCGCCATTAGGGTCGATTTCAATACTAGGATTGCTGCGAATATAATGTAGAAGCATTTTAGCCTTTTGATAGTTCGATTTTGGAACATCAGCAAGGATTTCCTCATCATTGTCATTTTTGCTGTCTATGATGTTTACCTTATATGGTTGCTTTTTCTTTTCCTGCAATCGCATAAATCTGCCAATTAGTTGATTATATTTTATGAGCTTTACATCTGGTGGTACATTATTTCCGTTCATAATTTTTTGCATTTCTCTGTCTAAGGAGCCAAGCAGGGTGTCAACAGGCTTTGTATGTTCAGCTAATTCACTAGGTATTAAAATTATCTTTTCAGTGTGCTTCATTTTTTACCAATTATTGCATCAGCTAATAGACTGCCAACAATTGAAAGTATGGGTGTGAGTAATAAAGGAAGAAAACCACCGTTTTGTAATATAATGTCTTTTCTTTGTTTTGTTGTTGCCTGCTTATTATTTGCCAAATATCTAATTTGATTCTGATACCTTCGAAGTGTGTTGATTTCCTTCTCAGAGAATGGAATATTACCGTTTAAAAAGTTGTGAGCACAATCACATATGCAGAGAATCTGGTCTTTGCTAGCAGTATTTATAAGCGCATTTCTCTGAGGTTTTTTCGCATTACTTAGTACGTGTAAACACGTTATGTTCTGTTTTAGTCGTTTCTGGAGCCATCTTACATTTTTATTTAATATTTCTATCGGTATTTATAGGCTTTGGTACATAAATAGTAGGATGCTTATTGAAAATATCCGCTTTTAACCTATAAGTGTCCAAAATATTTTGAGTTAGATCAATGAAAAGATAACCGTGAGGTTTACAAGTTGCATCTGAATAAGCTTCTAGAAAATATTTCTGATTGTTAGGATAAAGCTGTCTAGATAAAACTTGTGCCTGTAATTGATCGGCAGGATTCTTAAACAAAACTATGTAATCAGAATTTATGCGAGAAGTGCGTAGTCCATCAAAAAATAGGTTTTGCACAATGTGAACTACACTAACGTTCCAGTGATGACAACCTCGTGTGAATAGTTGTATAATTTGTGCATTTCCTTTGCTTTCCTGCATAAGATCATCAAGTATAAGTAACTGGGGCGTTGGGCTGGCCTCCTTAAGCCTGCTAAAGTCAGGTAATCCAGTGATAAATGAAACATTTTTAAGCTTCTTATATAATGGTTGATCTTCTGTAAAGCACCACCAGATCTTTGTGATTTTTGTGTCAATTATTCTTTCACGGTTTTCTATAAGTTTTTTAACAAATGTTGTTTTACCTGATTTTGTTGGACCAGAAACAATGCATGTAAATGGATGTTCTAAAATCATTTTGGCTGCTCATAAAACTTTAGTTCTCTCTTTGTTAACTCTGTGTCAAACTTTTTTGGCCAATTTTTAAATTTTACTTTGTATGTCCCTTTACCAGTATTTATAGCTTTTGCGACTCGCTTATGCATTTCAGCCCCTGGTTCAGCTACTTGGAGCTCCTTTCTATAAAATGCACCAACGATTGGTTCTCCCATCAAATCTTCCAACTTGTATGTTTTAGGACAACTGTCTGACACCTCTTTAATACGAAACAGCTCATCAGTATATGTGTGCTTGCTCGCTTTTGCAAAACCGCTTTTGAGGGAAGTTATTCTCACAAGTTGTCCAATAGGAAGTGTTGCTTCTGGTTTACACATTTTTCTATTTTTTAGCATAAATGCTAATAATTCTCCTGTATTTTCAGAATTTACATCATTTGGGGCTGTATTGTTAAGGCTACTATGAGGCGTGCTATTATAGCTCTCAATGATGCTTTTATATACCTTTGTCCAATTTTCATTTGAATAGTATGTCATGTATCGCATGAGCTTGTCACGGAATGTTCTATGAAATCGCTCCACAAAATTAGCCTTAATCTCGGGACTACTTGTCAATATATGCTTGATTTTGTATGACTTAAGCAATCTATTAAATTCCCCTTTAAATTCATTACCATGATCAGTTCGCACTGCCTGAGGGATGTTAAGGGGCAATATTTTTTCAAAAGCTTGTGATGCAGTCTTAGCACTTTTATTAGTCATTGCCTGTCCATAAGCTTTACGCGAAAAAACATCAATAGCCATCAATATGTATCGATTTTTATAATTTTTATTCCTAAATTCTTTAAGATCAAGAAGATCTACATCCCACAGAAGATTAGGACCTGAAACTATAATTGCCCGCCTAGGAAATCGCTTCCTCACTGGTTTATGCAATTGATAAGTAAACTGTTTAGACAAAAATTCTTTTACTCGCTTATTTGATGCTTTGCTAACTTTTTGCAGTTTATTGATACCTGCAAATGCGCCCGGCTTGCCCACCTCAGTCCACTGTATCTTTAATGGTTCCATTGTTTATAAATATAGACAAAGAAGAGTTTAAAGTATTTATTAAAAAAATGGTTACCATACAAAACATTGTGTTGACTACATGCCTACCAAATGTGCATGATCTAGATGACATCTACCTGAAATTACCAAATAATCGGGCAAAATTGTATGTCTCGGAGCAAAAACTATAAAAGATGGTGAAAATACGATAATGCTGGAAATAACGCCTCAGCTGTTTGTAGGCTCTGCTAATTTAGGATTTCGCATTAATCTTTGCAAATTTTATGAGCTAGTGAAAAGAAAATGCATGTACGAAGTAGAATTATTCCCTGGTTTAGTGTACAAATTTCGAAATGTGACATTTTTGCTCTTTACAAGCGGAAAAATGATTCTCACTGGTGCAAAAAGAGAGCATGAATTGCATATAGCATATAAAATAGTTTCAACAATGCTCGAGCAATGCCAAATTAAATAGCAAAATTTCCAAACTTTACAAAAAATATTCCAAACTTTACAAAAAATTTCCAAACTTTACAAAAAATTTTCCAAACTTTACAAAAGTACTATGCTTAAGCATGTAAAATATATTCCAAACTTTACAAAAAATATTCCAAACTTTACAAAAAATATTCCAAACTTTACAAAAAAATTTCCAAACTTTACAAACTTCTGTGCCCATTTGTCAATGTCCGACTCACACCACGGGGAGGTTGGCACAATGGTGAGTCATTTCCAGCTGAGAAGCTGAAAATTTTATTTTTTGACCATATATACAAAAATTTCTAAATACTGCAAAATTTATACACCTAAACACGTAAAATTTATTCCAAACAATGCAAACTATTCTGAAAGCTATACTCCAAATGCACATGAACTTGTGCCCATTTGACTCATAACACAGGAAGATTGATACAAATTGAGGCATTTTATCGTAAAAAAATTAAAACTTTTTCTTAACATAATGTACAAGAAAGATCATTCAAACAAGTATACGCTCGCCCACGAACTCCTTTCGGGGAGGTAGCGCTCGCATACTACAACATTCATACAGGTATACACCCCAACTGCCACTAACCCGGATCGCGGGGTACAGCTGAGAATGTACCACAGAACCACATACACATCGCCGGCACTTGCTCCTCACAAGGCACGATATGTACATGGAAAACATCCTGTTTCAACAGGCTGCTCCTTTCTTGTATAATGTGCTGAGAAAAATCTTTATTTTTTTACGCTAAAATTAACTCAGTATTGTGTCAATGTTCCTGTAATATGAGTCAAGTGGGCACAAATTCATGTGCATTTGGAGTGAAACTTTCAGAATAGTTTGCAATGTTTGAAATAAATTATACATGTTAAGGCATATGAAATTTACAGTGTTCAGAAATTTTGTTAAGTTGAAATTTTTATATATCTAATGGGACTGTTGTTATTCCATCAGATAAAACTTTTCTTTTAACATACAAGTATGGTAGTCCCTGCTTTTCTTGTATGTATGTCCATATTTGATTATCTGGTTGCATGCGGAAACCAATATTTTTTCCGCCTTGTGGTTCCTGATTTTGTAGGACATTGCTGTACTGCTCAAAGCTCAGCTTATTTACCTTCTTCATTAAGCCTTTACTGCTAGACTTGATTTTATTTGTTGTCTCATCTACAGCAATGTACGTTTTAGCTGCCAAACAGCACATAGCTGTTCCTCTGAATTCCTCTTTTAGTAAACCGGGTGTTCTTTTGGTTGCTTTAGATGTTACAAACCAGTGTGAATAAACTTGCTCAAACTCTTGCCTTTTTTCCGGCTTTACTATATCCAACAAATTTTCTGAAGACAAAGCTAAATAAATGCTATCTGTGTCAGTCTGCATACATTGATAATCTGACTTGTCAAAGAATTTCAATAATACATCGTAGAAAAATTCTAGCATGCGAATTTTTGCCCAGTTATATACCGAAAGGCCTACTACAATCGGTAAATCTAAGGTTATTTGCTTTTTACGCATATGTATTTCATAACAGTTGTTAGTAATATGCTTAATTTTTTTAATAAAAGGACTTAAGCTGCATTCAGCTGCTTTTTCGTAGTCGGCATATGAGACATCTATGTGTTGTTCTTTGTTAGTGAGTGTCTTTCCATAACCTGTGTTTCCAAGAAGTTTGAATGTATCAGCCAGCATAGCAAGTTCTGGGTCTTCATCCCCCTCTTGCCTATGCTTTGTTACTATATCTCGAAATTTTTCAAATGGCCTTGTTCTCTCATACTGTATTACCTCATGAACTTTATCTAATGTAAGGCCATGATTAACAAGAAATCTTATCATTTCTGTAGATAACATGATATTTTTTCCAAAATAGCTGCTTATTAGATTTTGCCGTGGCTTTTTTAATAAACCCATTTTTTCAGCATATTCTTTCATTAGAGGGCCAACATCCTCTCGGCTGATTTCAGCATGCTTTATTATTGGTGGAAAGTCGGCATATAGGTCCTTTAAATGATTAGGAGTTGAAATGTCTACCTTGGCAAAGCCAAACATGGATCCATCAAGTATTGCTTGTGTCATTTCCTTAGTGCTAATCCAGTTTTTATAGTAGAAGTGCCTAAGCTTTTGTGTTTTTAAGTATTCCATACGTATTTCATGCCATTGGCATTCCCATATTGTGATGAGATTGTATCCTAGAGACTTAGTGTACGTTTCCTTCTCCTTAATCCAGTTTTGTGCCTCCTCTGGGTCGATTTCCTTATTGCGTGCGCCTGCTAGGCAGTCATGGCCATGCCAGTAGCAGCCATAGAATTCATATACTGTATTTGTTGCAGCGCAAAACCCATCAACAGGTAAGCATCTGGGCCCTACAGTTTTTTCTTTACCATTTCCTGAATGCTGTATTGGCTGGCTTATTTTTTGACTTTCATATTCAAGATATTCAATTGAAATTGGCTTAGCGGAAGAGATTTTATGAAATTTATCGTTTTTCTCAGGAATCCAATGATCAAAGTAGCCTGTTGGCATATCCATGGCTTGCGCCCATAAATATAATGCATTAAAATCGAGTCCTATTATTGCTTTGACGGGTTTGCTTGGATTGTTGCGGATATATGTCTCATCTTTTATAGCAAGTCGTGTCATGACCATAGAAAGTCCTCCTCGCATGCTTGATTTTAATGTATAGTACAAATCCTTAGAATAAGATGCAAAGAGAGCGAATTGGGTTTCTGGAATGCTTTTAAATAGGTAGCGCTCAGTGATACCTGGTAGGGACATTGCCTCCCTGAAAATATCTATTCTGAATCTGTCCCAATATAGTCGGGCCATGGTCAAACAAGCTTCTAAGAATGGTACAACATCTCGAATGTTGTAAAATATGAGGTAGTCTTTTAGAGTCTTCATGTTATATTTTTTCCAATAATTTATGCATTGTTCATAATCTTCATCGCTTATACATTCTTCTTTCAGGGTGCTATAAAAAGCTTCAGGGGAGGCAGCTTTTGTTCAGATAATTTATCAAAGGAGTCTAAATATTCGTATGGAAATTTAGCTTTTACTAAGCTTGCTTTATAAGCTTTCATAAATACATCTAAGCTGAAACCTGGAGCTACATAGGTGCTGATGTCTAGAAATTTGAAAAGATTTGTTGATAGGCAAAGTGTAGTGCCATTTCTCAAAATAGCTTTTGGCCATTTATTATTTTGCGGATCCTTGCGAACTTGTTGTATAAGTGCTGGAAATAAGTTACGCTTAATTAAATTTAGGTCATATTTGCCCGAGTTGAACCCAAGGCAAGTTAACTGAGTACAATACCTATGTAGCTTAGTCTTAACTTTTTTAAGCTGATTCAAGAATCCTATTTCGCGTCTTACATCCTTATCTTCGTGTTCCTTAACATATACTTCCTGATTATGAATTTTTCGATCTAGAGCTTTGAAAATATTGTGAAAATATGGCAAAAGTTGTGCGCTTTGCGCTGTTTGAATTTTTTCGAGATGCTGCAGTAATTGTATGATTAGCTGATCAGGATCCTCATTAATAAAACATGTTGGCGCAAATCCTGGTACACTTGTATGTACTGCGCATGAAATCGGTTGATGCTGAGTGATAAATTGTAATTTAGTTGAACTTATTTTTTCTTTTCTTAATAGAAGTGCCTCAAAATCGTATACGGCTAAGTAAGAGCAAAATTGATTTCCTATGGGAATGTCAAGGTCGGCCAGTTCTTCAAAAATAGTTTTATTTAATTGAAAGACTCCGCCTGGAAATTTATGCTTTGTCTCCCCTTTATTGCAGTGATTTTTTGCATGATCATGTAATTTTTCTGATTTTTTAAATAGTCTGCTGCAATTGATACAGATGTATCTTGTCGCATATTGATCGAGATTTATTATATAGCTATAGTGTGCCTTATCAGATGCAGTCATTGAAACGTCTAAGTTTAACAGTTTGTCATATTTCCTGATCGTATTTTTCCAGCAAACAGCCGTTTGTTTATCTACATCAATGTGATAACATTGAATATCAATTTCAAACCATTTTTCTATTTTTTCAAGATCGGTGTATGGAACGCCATTAAAATTTTCAGTGTTAGCCTGAATATTTTTCTTTTGACAATACTGTACAAAAAGTTTGTAAACTACGTCTGCTTCAAAGTTTTCAACAAGACATTGTGCTAAGCAACGGAATAAACATAGATTATCTCGAAATTTATGTCTATGCTTATCCTGTGTCATATGTAACGTATGCCGTTGGTTCGTTTTTTCTATCGGAAGTTCAATATCTGTGCATCCAGCTACGAAATTTTTTTGGGGAGTTACAAAAAATTCTACGTTTGTTATAGCCTGAATTCCCCATTTTGTATCTGGGCGGCTGAATTTTTCTTCAATATCAATTTCTTGAAGTTTTTCTGCTAAATTTTTTACGTCTTCGCTGTTCCTGATAAGTACTGGTTTTCCTAGAAGAGTAAAATTATTTTGACAGGCGTACCAATAATTGCTTACTCCAGTTTCCCGATTTTTCAAAATATATCCTAAAGCCGCATCAACGCGGAAAGCCTCTTTTTCTTGAATGAAAATATCGCTGAGCATTTTTAAATAATCGCCAGTTCCCCAGCGATAATTATAGGCGTGATCTAGCAAATCATTTACGCTTTTAGTAGTACGAATCAGATACCAGTACTTCCTGACTTCCTCCCTAACATCATTAGGGTAGTCGGACAAATCTTCAGGGAGAAGACTGTCCTCAGGCATCACTGATATTTGAACGGGCTCAACTTTTTCTAATTCGGGTCCTGGATTAGCTTTTACAAGTAAACATGCCTTAATGTGAGTGTCTGAGAAGAGATCTGACGAATTACAGTATATGCAATCATTTTCTGCGTGCTTATTCTCATAATGTGTAACAAGATTCTTAGGAAACTTGAAAAGTACTGCACATGAAGGGCAGCGGTACCTAGCACCCACATGCGCAGATTCCTCATGCTCTTTTAATTTGTTAGGTCGTGTATATGTTTTATTGCATGTTGTGCATGTGTGCAGCTTGGGCTGCGATCGGTTTGAGCCGGCCTTCAAAAAAGTTACTGGCGTCGGCCGACGGAAGCTATTTGTTAGCCCCGCTGAGACCAGTAACCCTGGAATTTTGACATTTGTAGTCATAGTTTCCAGAAAACTTGTATTCGTAAGCTATATATTTATAAAATTTGAGATAATTCTGAGATTTATAGACTTTGATATTTATAAACTTTCTAGTATTTATAGACTTTTTGATATTTATAGACTTTTGAAATAGTCGGATGACAAATTTCTGCGAAAAATTTTGATATTTATAGGCTTTTGATATAGTCGGATGACAATTTTTGACCAAAAATTTTAGTTATTTATAGACTTTAATATTAGTCGGAATCACAATTTTTGTGAAACTTTACTATGCTTAAAACTAGTCGCTTTTTGACAAAAACATGCATTAAATCCGCTTATATGTCCTATTTAAAACATTAAACTCACGGGTTAAACTGCATATGTGCTGCCATCTTTTTGGCCTTTTGCCAACGGCATCCGCCTTATAAATCACTTCAACTTTTTGAAACAACTTGAATCGCGCATGTGGTTATGCGTCGGACTGTAACTCGCTTTCTTCATAGTTTGACCCTCAGTGATCCATACCTTTTTCTTTTCCCGGCTGGGTAGCCAGCAGGACTCGGGCCAGCGGGCCCTGCAAAAAAATGTGGGGGCAGCCGGACCTGTAATGCTTAAGGATAGAGCGGCCCTGCAAAGCGTGCGCGGCCCCCCCTCCTTACTACTCAAGTGTTACTGTAAGAAAAAGTTAAGCTGATGCATTAACATTCTAAAATTAGGAAAAAACTTTTTCCCCCTAAGCTTGCTTTACACTACTTTACACTTTAAACTACTTTAAACTTTACACTAGTCTCCCCACAAAATACAACAATACTCCCAGGGACTGGGCAACTTATATATTGCCTCTGTTTTGGTACAAGTTGTTTTGAAACCAGCTATTACTGTAAAAATCAATAAAATGTGGGAACCCTTTTCAGGACCCTAGCCTTACTAGTGGTCCCAGGCACTCCTTAGGCTTACGGGTAGGTCCGGGCAGAACCTATTCCATTTGCTCCCTGACGCAATCCCGATTTTGGGCCAGGGAGCAGATCTGCCTATCTTATAACACTACACACGCTAAAAGATAGGGTTCTAGGAAGCACGGTATACTACTGGTATGCATCCCCTTGAAGGCAAGTACCCAACAAGAAATGGCAAATACCCAATAATCCCCCCAGAATTTCAGTTTTTGGAATTTTTTTTGCTTTTTTCGAGTTTTTTTATGCCAATCGATAGAGCTTGACGAGAACTGTTCAAAAATGGTGCTTTTTCGCCATAGCACCATTTTTAAGACTAATATTTGACTTAAAAATTTTTTATTCCCCCAGACCTTTGGAGCCGCCCACCTATGTTGTTGATTATTTCCATTTTCTTGTTATGCATTTGGCAATCTGGGGGTTGCATACCCCCCCCCACCCCACCCACATGTGGTATGCACACACCTGGGCGTGGGGGTTTGGGGGTGTGTGCACCCCCCCCAGAAACCAAAAATACCCCCCCCCCCAGAAATCAAAATACCCCCCCCCCCCCAGAATTCAATTTTTGAAAATTTTTTTCGCTTTTTTGCAATTTTTTGATTCCAATGGATAGTGCTTGATGAGAAACGTCGAAAATGGTGTTTTTATCACCATACCATCGTTTTTAAGGCCATTTTTTGACCTTCAAAAAAATCTTTGCACCCCCCCAGAAATTTCTTGCTGCGCACCCCCAGAAAGCAAAATGCCTAATATGAAAATAAAAATACCCAGCAATACCGCCAAAATTTCAATTTTTGAATTTTTTGCTTTTTTTATGATTTTTTGATAATGATTGACAAGGAATGTTCAGAATGGTGTTTACTTTGCCATAGTACCATTTTTAAAGCCAATATTTGACTTTAAAAAATTTTGCACCCCCAGAACTTTGAAGCCGCCTACCTACAGTCATGCTGATGCTGCTTTTGGTTAAATGTCTGAAATGAAGAAATTCAGCCTATGGTTTTGATTTCCAAAAAAAACAAAATATAAATGGAGATATATTGTAGGTGTATTACAATGAAATTCAAAGAAAATTTGAAATATAAGCCCAAATTGTTTTTTGTCTACCTATGTATATAGCTGCCCCCATGTTTATTTTGAAGCTGTGAGGGACATACTTACATACATAAACACTTCTCTTTGCTATTAAACCCTTGAAGATTATGTTTCAAGTTCTTATTGAGTAAATTCAAAATATCACGATTATCAAGCAGCGCACGCATGCCTGACTTGGAGCGTCTTGCACAATAATGCAGATGTAGATGTGTATTTGGTGGTTGTGCTCAGTGCACTGTAACTAAGACCGGCTGCCAAAACTTTTTTGATCAGCATTGCATGTGCTTCTAAGCACATGCAAGAATATGCTTATAAGATGCTTGCACGTTTTTATAAGCAGTCAGCTGGGATCTTGTAGATCTGCTTGTAGGGCAAGCACTTGCAAGCAAAATTATAAGTATGCTTGCAAGATAGAAATTCTTGTAAGATTCGGATAAGCAAGGTCTTACAAGCATTTCAATAAGATTCAAAATTTCTTTTAAGTTTGCTTGTAAGAATTACGTTTTCCTGTAAATTGGCAAGTAAGCACATGACAAGCAAAAGGTACAGCACTTGCAAGAAAACTAACAAGCATTTCTATAAGATCTTATTCATAAGCATTGCATGCACACATGACGTGGGAATATTATTTATTAAACTCACTCTTATTCTAAACCGTTAGAAGGCCGGAAATATTGTCCATCTATTTATTTATTTATTTAATTATTTATTTGTTTATCTCTACGCTTGAACATTTTCAGTAGACATATATCAAGAAAGTCTGCACTGAATGTCGTGTCACCCTTCTGTGACCATGACTTTTTTGTTAATAGCTAAGAATTTTTCTGATGTACAAAGCCTTTCCTAGATTGTTTTTCTAAATGCACAAACATTTTTGACATGACAAAAACTGTAAAAGGGTATACAACTCCTAAAAATTTTTGACACTTCTGCATCGAAATGAATAATTGTCAGCTCTATATATCTCTCTTCTTCTTCTTCTTCTTAGCATTTGTCCCACCGTGGGGCAGGGTCCGCTTGATTGCATTTTGATCTCCATCTTGCACGGTCAGTAGCGTCTCGTGGGGTGGCATTTACGTTCTGCATGTCCTCATTTAGATGGTCGAGCCATCATTTCTTCGGCCGTCCATGTGGTTGTCTGCCAACAGGGCTTAGATGCAACGCCGTCTTTGCAATTGACTGATCATTGCTGCATAGTACGTGGCCATACCATCAAAGCCGTGCTTCTCTCATCTTCTCTGGTATTGGGGCCACTCCGAGGATTATTCGGACATCTACATTCGTAACATGGTCCAGTCTGGTGAAACCGAGTGACCACCTGAGCATTTTCATCTCCATTGCATGCAGGGTTTGCTCGTGCTTTGTTACTGCTGGCCAGCATTTGGATCCATACAGTGCAACTGGTCTGACTACCATTTTGTACACTTTTGCTTTTGAATATGTCGGATTTTGCGATTGCATAGTACTCCGCTGACTTTGCGCCACTTCATCCAGGCTGCATTGATTCTCGACCTTGAATTGTGGAGTGTGTCGCAGTCCCAGGAAAGTTGTGATCCAAGATATTTGAAGTGGGTAGCCTTGTTTAGCAGTTGGTTATCAATTTTGATTGAGCCGTTGTTTTGGGTTCCACATTTGAGATATTCCGTCTTTTTGACATTAAGCCTTAATCCAAAGTTCTCCAGACGACCTTTCCACCTTTGTGCTTGCTGCTCGAGACCCTGTCGAGATTCGTCAGCCAGAACAACGTCGTTGGCGTATAATAGTGTCCATGGGTGCGGTTTCTGTAAGTCTGCTGTCACCATATCCATGCAAATGATGAACAGTAATGGTGACAATGCTGAGCCCTGGTGCACACCCACTTGAATGTCGAATGGGTTCAAAGTTCCAACAGCACGTTCGGAGTAAGCTTGTTTGTTACGCCTTGGTAAAACAACTGAACTAAACTTACGTATGATTCTGGTACACCATGCAGGCAAAGAGAGTGCCATATGAGAGCATGGGAACTCTATCAAAGGCCTCTTTGAGATCAAGGAATGCCATGTGAATGCTTCATTGCTTTTCACAGTACCTTTCCATCAGTAACCAAGTGGCATGGATTGCGTCTGTTGTACTGCATCCTTTTACAAAGCCACACTGGTTAGGTGTGACTGTGACAATGCTTTGGATGCGATTGTCAACCACGCGTTCAAATATCTTCATAGTGTGGCACAGCAAGCGGATGGGTCGGTAGTTTGAGCATTCACAGACGTCCCCCTTTCCTTTCCATATGGGAACAGTGACGCTTGTCTGCCATATTGGCGGCACAGCATTTTCTTTGGTGATCTTGTTGAATAGTTTGGCAAGGAATTCTGCACCTTGTTGGCCAAGTAACTTCCACACTTCAGCTGGTATATTGTCTCGGCTAGTGGCTTTGCCGTTTTTCATTCTTTGAATCGCGTCTGTGACTTTGGCAGTTGTTATTGGAAGCACTGAGTCCATATACTGCCTCAGTGTTGGGTAAAGGGGGTGCTGATATTCCTCATTGCATACTTTGTCAAAGTAATCTTTCCAGCGGCGCAGAATGTCTGTTGGATTTCTCAATGGTTGATGGTTCGCGTCTTTGATGTTCATGACATGGCCAATGTCCTGGGTGGAGCAATGGTGGGGGCGGCTACCATACGTGGGCAGCAAGAAAATTCTGGGGGGGGTGCAAGAATTTTTGAAGGTCAAAAAATGGCCTCAAAAATGGTGGTATGGCGATAAAAACACCATTTTTCGACGTTTCTCATCAAGCTCTATCCATTGGCATCAAAAAATTGCTAAAAAAGCAAAAAAAATTTTTCTAGGGGGGTATTTCAACTTCTGGGGGTGCATACTTCCAAACCCTCCCACGCCCATGTGTGGTGCTGATATTCTCATTGCAAACTTTGTCAAAGTAATCTTTCCGGCGACGCGGAATGTCTTTTGGATTTCTCAATGGTTGATGGTTCATGCCTTTGACGCTCATGACATGGCCCACGCCCTGGGTGGAGCGATGGCAGGCGCTACCTTGAAGATCTTGTTTGTGCCTTCAGGTGTTTCCAATTGATCGTATAAGTTTTCGTAGTGTGCATTTTTGGCTTTGGCAACTGCTTGCATAGCTGCTGATTTCAGGCTTCTGTACTGTCAAAAATCATCAGCGCTTCATGAGTGAAACCATGCTTTGTAAGCTAGTTTCTTAGCCTTGATTGCTTGCTGCACATTGTCATTCCACCACCAGGTTTGTTTGTCGATGTAGCATTTGCCTGGCTTTCGTTCTTCCCAAGATGGTTGTTGCACATGTGTTTATGTGTGCTGCTGCTGCATAATATATATATATATATATATATATATATATATATATATATATATATATATATATATATATATATATATATATATATATATATATATATATATATATATATATATATATATATATATATATATATATATATATATATATATATATATATATATATATATATATTTATATATATATATATATATATATATATATATATATATATATATACATATATAATATAT